>JAQIVZ010001983.1:0-25262 GCA_034700945.1 Arrhopalites spinosus
ATTAAATTTAAATTGTCAATTAAACGTGTAATTATTTCATTAACGTTAACAGTATTAATTTAATATTATTACCTTTGGAGTAAAAAGGCGGTCAAAAGATAAGCGGGAATTTCGACTAGGCCACTGAGACACGTGGAAATGTACAAATTTTTACCCAAATGATGCGACGACAATGTCAGCGCATAATAAACGACTGAATTGGTAAACCTACACGTGAAATTTAATTATATAATTAAATATAATAATTAAAATTAAAATTAATTAAATTACCAAGAAATAATTTGAACAATAACGAGGCCAAATTTTTTCTTAAACATGAGCCAAATGGTCACATTTTTCGCTACCCGCCCACTCGCTGTAACTGCATCTGGTCCCGCTGGGGGTTTTGGGCAGAGCGCTTCAATTTCGTCGATATCATGCCCACTCAATCTTTCCAACACTTTGGCGCCCTCTTCAATTCTCCCGTTGGCGTATAACCAACGAGGGGATTCGGGGACCTGCATGCATGACACCACTTTTTAAATCTCACTAAAAATACAATGCGCCAATTTTGAATTTCAATAGAAGTTGGATGGCGCTTACGTAAATGAGGACCAGAAGGAGAACAAGACCCACTAAAGACGCCACTAGGGAGAGCATGCGCCAATCATGTTGAATTAAATTTGCTAGGCCCGAATAAAGCATGATCCCAGTAGCAAAGGCACCTTGAAAAATATTGCCGCACAAGCTCCGGTGATTCGGGCCTACCTGCGGTTTATGTAAAATTGACAACGTTATCTCTGATTATAATTCACAAAATTATCACTATTTTTAAAATAAAAAAAATGACTGTACCAATTCGCTTGATAAGACGAAACTAGCTAAAATATTTCCCGCGCAGCAGACACCAACGAAAAATCGGATGATTGTGTACATGATCAAGTTTTCGCTAAAACTGCCCAAAATTCCGAATCCCAACATTGCAAAGAGGGTGATTCCCATGACCTTAATAAATAAATTAATTTTAATTGTTAATTTCATTAGGAAGGATCAATTAAACTCACTTTTTTGCGACCAAATTTGTCCGATACGGCCCCTAAAGTAAGGGCCCCTGTCATAATGCCCAACATGTTGGCCGCTTGGACTATTTGGGAAACTGTTGAGCTGCAAGGGGAGTCGGTCCACTGTAAAATAATTTGAATTTAAATTTTGGCGTTTTTACTTGGTGCGCACTGAGCAAAATTTACCTCTTTGAGAAAAGTGTCGGGATAAAGTTCATACTGTACGGTGTCACATTTTTCATGATTATTGCCACAACTATTGACATACGTAACGTTACCAATCGTACAATTAAAATGTGGTTTCAATCCTAATGACAATTAAATTAATAAATTAGAATTTTCCCGCCATATTTAATTTTTGTTAAAAAATGAATTACCAACAAAGACAACTTGAATCATTTGAAAAGGGCCGTAGAGATTCATGAGAACGAGAGAGAAGAACCATAATTTTTGTTTTGTGCCAAATTCATTCCCACTTTTTATGTAAAATTGATCCATGTCCATTGTGCTAAATATTTAAATGACAATTTAAAAAATTAATTTTAATCAGACCTAAAACGTTTGTCTTTTGCTATTCTCTTGCACTTAGAGAATTGGAATTGGAGCAAAGAGTGAAATGAAGAGACTGTGACAGTGATTAAAGAGAGTTAAAGTTAATTAAATATTTGATTAGTTAAAAATAAATAGTTGAACACGCTTTGTATGTATTTTAGTGTAAATAAATCATTTAACTTAAATTTAAACTCATTTTGTGTTTATTCATCCCTTCAGATTTTCTTCTTTACTTTGTCAAATGAAGGAAAGGGAGGGCAGAGGTCAAGTTTATTTGAGATTGGCAACATTTTTAGCAACTTTATTTTATCTTTAATTAGTTTAACTTGGGTCTCTATAATTTGTAATTAAATTTAAATGAGTTCACATTGCGAAAATTATACCCTACACGTGTCCCACTTCCATGAGGGATCGTTCAATGACGTCACAGTGTGACGAATTTTATTATTTTTTTAGCACAGGATTATTTTTACTGTCAAAACAGCCGCCATAAATTGAAATTATGGCGGTAAAATTTTTACCGCCAAAAAATTAATTGAAATTTATTTCTACCGCCAAAATTACTACGGACTACAAACGATTTTAAAAAATCAAACAATGGAAGCCAAATAAATTGAAAATAATTCGTTCACTTCGACGCCACTCATTGAACATATTTCAACTAAAATTAAATTAGTTATAGTTGGACTAAATTAAGTATTTTAAATTGGCACTGAAATTAAAATTAACTGTAAAATATTCCATTAAAATTTAAAAAATGGCGGCAAATGAATTCAAAAAATTGGAAATCCAAATCCTCAAAAATCCCTCCCACCTGTACAAAGCTGGTGACAAAATAATTGGATTTATTCAAACAAATATTGCGGATGATCATCAATTAGATCGTAATTAATTTACAAAATTGTAATTAAAATAATTAAATTAAATAGGAATTTTATTTTAGAACTCTTATTCAGCATTAAAGGTCAAGCCATTGTAGATTTTGACAATGTCGTGAGAGACCCAGACATAATTCTTGAGCAAATCATTCCATTAGGCAACGCCGTAGGTAAATTAACCAAAAATTAATTTTAATTAAATAATTAATTGAAAATTTAATGGCAGGTCCTAATGGCCATCAAAGCTACCCTTTTGAACTGACCCTCCCCAAAACTTCACTCCTCTCATCCTTCGAGTCAATCCAGGGTCGGGTCAAGTATGAACTCATAACCCAAATGACCAGCACCCCTCTGGGTAGTAAACATGCCGAACACATGGAAGAAGTGATGCCCATTTCGGTCATTGGAGTTCTTGACCTGAGTCAAGTGACGCCTGATCCAGGTCAAGTTTTTGTAATTCAATTTGAAACCAATCCGGGGTGCTGGTGTTGTAAAAGTGGGCTGGTGAGTGCAGAAATTAAATTGCATCGAACGGGCTACCTTCCTGGTGAAGTGGTACATTTGGAATACAATTTACACAATGCCAGCTCCAAACCTCTTGAGAAAGTCACCGTTAAATTAATTCAAGTGAGTTCAATTTTTAATTTATTTTAATTATTTTTAATTTTTGTCCTTTGTCTTTCTTTATAGACAATTAAAATGGCGGTGGATGATGGCAAATCATTTGATAACGAAAGAGTTCTCGAAATCAGTGAAGACGAGGGAGTGTTTGCGAGGGCGGGGGAAATTGTTGGAGAAATGGCGGGAGAAATACAAATTCGAATTCCGGAGGATGCGCCAATTACAAATCTTGGAGGCTGTCGTGTTATTCAACTTAATTATTTTCTTAAGGTAAGTTAAAATTAATTTTAATTATAAAAATTAAGGATTAATTTGACTGGATAAATTGGGATTACAGGTGGAGGGATTAATTGACAAAAAATTTGAAAATATGGCGCTCATTCCAATTACAGTTGGCTCTATTCCTCTCCATTCTAGTTGAAGAAAATTGAAAATTGATTCAATGAATTAAATTCTCGTACTTTCACGCCGATTAAAATTTATTTACTAATTTCATAACTATTAGTGTACTAGTAGCATATTAATTCACAATGTAATTGTAATCTCAATTACCTAATTGTCGATGAATACAAATGTTACAATTTTGCGAATGAAATTTTTATTTTCAGGCAGAACAATTTTCATATTAAAAAAGGCTGTCAATTAATTGGCAGTTTTTTCAAATGAATTAGCAGTTTTAAAATAAATGAATAGGCAGTTTGAAACAAAGTAATTGACAGTTTCTGAATAAAATAATTGGGAGGTTATAGAATATGGAAATTCAAAATGAAGAAGAATACTTACTTAAACAAAAATATAGCTTTTCAATAGAAACACTGAAGCTTAAATCCTGGAATAAAATTAAATAATTGACACACTATTATCACCTTAAACTTTAGTTTAGATTAGAAACCAAAAAACAAAATATGCATAAATGCATATTTTTGTATTATTTCTCATTTTGTACAGTAAATTGTAATTAATATAATTCCTGAGTCACAAAATAGTGACCGTATTGACAAAAATGAATGTAAATATTTTGAATGCGATTTTACTGTCACATTATTCGTTTTAGATATTTTAATATATTAATATTATATTATGGTATAGTGTCATCCATACCTTTCCTGCTAATCCCTCTCTCAAGGGTTTCTGCCCGGAGCTAAGGTTAGGTTAAAACTTTGAAAATTCCAAATAATGAGTCGCTTTTGATGACTCATGATCTGACTGGACAAAGGAACTCATCAACTTTTGGTGCTTCAAGACTGTGTGCCGAATATCGAAATAATATTTATTCAATGTTTACTTCAATAACAAAATATAAAAAAGCAGTGTATAAACTCCCTGTTAATTTATTGAGAAACTGCCAATTATTTTATTCCATACTGCCAATAAATTTATCATGAACTGCTGATTCACTTATTCTGAATACTGCCAATTCATTTAGAAAAACTGCCAGTTCATTTTAAAAAACTGCCACTTATAATTTAACCATTAAAAAAGTTTCATTTGATGACACCTGTAATTAGTGGACAAAAATGATTCAAATAAACTTGAAGGTCATGCCGACAACTCAATTTAACTTGACTCTGTTTGGTGTCCTTAATAATGTCTTTAATAAAATGACACCACAGCCTAATTTAAATTAAAATTATTAACACCATTAATTAATCCAAGTCATTTAAAATGTTGATTATAGTTGTGCCATATTTAAAACCTTGAATTAGTTGGTTTGAATTTAACCATTTATTACCACAATTAAGTTAATTAATTTCTTCAAAAACTAGAATTTTTTTAGTTTTTGAAATTATGGCAGAATTAACTATCCATAATTTTCACCACAAGTCAATTAAAGCCTCCATTTTAAATTTTAATGAGACCAATTAAAATTTACATGGGCTACTTTCATTTAATTAATTTACGTGGTTTATTTTTTCCTATAAAAGTATTTTAATTTTTGACACAATTTATTCCCCCAAAATCCTCAGGGTCACAGGTCATAGTCATGGCTCGTTTTCAAATCGTCTTTGCCGTCATTTCATTGGTCACCATTGCTAATGGTGAGATAATTAAGTAGTTTGAAAATATAATTAAATTCATTTTCAATTAAAAGGTGGATCGATTCAATCATGGAATTCACTTCTCCGTGCTGACCTCTTCCCTGTTCACTCTGGAACTGAAATTCTTGGGTCAGGGGTCACCACTTCTACCATTTTGACTCAATTGAAAACCGTCCTTGGAAACCCAACCGTCTTGTCTCAAGTCTATAGAAAATATTTGGTAGGTTGGTCCCAAATTATTTTTTAAAATTCCCGCTTAAATTAAAATTAAATTCGCAGGTGGACTACAACAAAGGGAACCGCAAGTCTGAGGCAGTTTTCGTCGAAAATGTGTTGTCCATTGTGGAGCACAATATGGCCTACGAGGCAGGTCTCAAATCCTGGGAGAAAGGGGTCAATCAATTCACCGACATGGTAAATCCAGTTTAATTGTAATTAACAAGTATTATTCTTTATTATAAAAAATGAACCAGCTAATTGTAATTAATTTTTTAATTGTAAAATTCAGAATAATGAAGAATTACAAGCATACAGCGGCGGGCTGTACGTCCCAGCTAGCAATGTGACCCTTGACCCCCAAGTTGACGCCACACTTCGTCAACTGAAAGCTCCAGCTTACGTCAACTATTACGACCAGGGGATTGTCACCCCCATCAAAAATCAAGGTACTCTACACAAACGGCTAAATTAAATTGAAATTAACTAATTAAAATGGGATTAATTTAATGACGATCCGCTAATAATATTTTAATCTTGAATAAAGGATCATGCGGATCATGCTGGTAATATTCAAATGGACTTACAATTTAATGTTTTCAAATTAAATTTTAATTAAATTATAATTTTGCCCAGGGCATTCGCGAGTATCGCTTCCCTGGAATCAAAACTCAAAGCCCGGAATGGCCAAGAAACAATTTTGAGTGAACAGGAAATGTTGGATTGGTAATTTTAATTGCAATTAAATTATTCCACTCTCCAGATCCAATTAATATTAATCACGGACCCTTTATTGACCCCTTCTCACTCTCAGTGACCGAAAAGAGAACGGCTGTCAGGGTGGCTGGATCGAGAAAGCTTTCGACTACTTGAAGCAAAATGGGGTCGTGACCTCAAATGACTACCCGTATTCGGGGACTCAAGGGAATTGTCAAAGGAATGGAAGAAGGGCCGCTGGATGGATTGGAAGTTTTTCCAATGTTATGGGGGAAGACCGAATTCGGGATGCTGTGGCCCAATATGGCGTCCTCTCTGTGGGCGTTGTGATCAGTAACGATTGGTACCAGTACAAGGGCGGGATTTATGAAGGGTCATGTGGACAGGGTGGTCACTTTCTGGCTGTTATTGGGTACGGCACGTACAATGGGAAAGATTATTGGATAATCAAAAACAGTTGGGGCACTCAATGGGGTTCTAATGGTAGTCGACTAACTAAAACTACATTTACATAATAATTATTTAAATTACAATTATTATTATGATAATTAATTACTATTTTCTTAATTTCTATTTCAGGTTACATGTACTTGGTCAAGGGTCGAGACATGTGTGGCATTGGGAGTCGTAATGGAGGCTGGTTCATCACTGGTTAAATTTCAAATTAAGCGCCCAATTTTAATTTAAATAAAATATTTTACAACAAAGAATGAATTCAAAATTATTTTTCCTGTCTATTAGACGTCCTTGCTCTTGATTAAACAAAAGAAATTCCAATTAAATTGCACCTTCATTTATTTTAATTTGTTAGTCACCTTTGACCTTAGAGTCAAAGCCAGTGACCTTTGTGGAGGTTGAAAGGCATGAACAATAAAATTAAAGTTTTTCAAGACAAAGTCATTTAAAAAACTTTTGATTTTATAAAGCCAAAGTATTGTCAATCATTCGAGTGAATGACGTTGAAGCCCATTCAAATTCTTTTGGCTTGAATTAAAAAGAACAATAAATAATTGACATGTCATTTTCAGACATGATTTTTTAACTACAATTATAATTTTGTAATCGGCTATTTAAAAGCCGATTTTGACAACTGATCATTGTCATTTTAAACAATTTCTTTTGATTATTTTAACTTTACTTTAGTTTTTTTACTTTCTTTAAAAAAGTTTTTCAAAAGTTTAAATACCCTTCAAAAATGGCTCCCGTGTCGATTCTCATCCTCTGTGTCACTTTGATGATGATCCCAAAAATTCAGGCTGCACCCAATTCTCCACCAGAGCCAGTGTCAAGCAGTGAGGAAGAGGTAAATTCAAATTTTGTAAAATAATTTACAATTAAAAAATGGTGAAAGTTGAATAAATATGCAATTGAAAATTTAATTTAGGAAAGAATTTTTGCCATTGACGTGATCCCTGTAGATGCGGGAGAGGTGGACAACATAAACGAAGGGACTAGCCAATGTGACCCGGGTTTTACTATGGAATGCACCAAAATGAGATGTCGTAAACCCCAGAGTAGCGTGAGTGTCTCAAATAAATTTTACTTTAAAAACTGGGTAAAAATTGAAATAATTTTTTTAAATGGTGGGAATGAGTAGAGGCTGTTCAATAAAAATGAGGGATGTTCAAAAACATGTCCACAAGGGAAGACGTGCCAATGCACCAAACTTGACTGTGTCCCCGTCACTGGTCCTATTGATAGCAAGCCACTGTCCTAAACAGTCGAAGTAACTTATTCAATGATTTTAATTTGTAATTACATTTTGTCAACAATAAACAAATTAATTAGCAAAGTGGATTTGGGTTTTGTTTTACAAACCGAAAAAGATTGCCCACACACTGAACTTTAAACATATAAATCCTCAAAATTTCATTAGTTAAATAAAACGGTATCCAAGTGGTCATGATATTTGTGAATAATTTTTATTTTATTTTAATTGAACACAATTTCTAACCCACAAAATTTTATTTAAAATTGAATTAACGAATTTAATTTAATTTGACAAAAAAATTATATTTTTTGGGAAAGTCTTGATTGGGAGGAAAAAGAAAAGAAATGATTAATTCAAAAATTACGTCACACTTCCACGCCGTTCCACCCAATTCTTCACATTTCTACATTCACATTACAAAAGGTGCGTTGTTTTTTACCTGTGTATAATTCTACAATAAATTTTATTTGTCGTTTTCAACTAATTTTACAATCCTTTTTTACGATAAAACGAATATACTTTTGTCTTTCAAATTGCAAATAATTTTATCAACAAAATCAATGCCAACTCCCATTGAAGGTTACTTTGAGATTATTTACAAAATGAGAACCTACAATACAAAATTATTTTTTGAGTCAATAAATATCAGAGTTGAGAGTAAAAGTTAACTTTAGTAATTTTAACTACCGTATATCTTCGAATTATAGCCCCGGCTAAAATCGGAAAAAAACATTTTTTAGCCCCCCACGTGACAATGTTGTAGAATGAGCTAAATCCTGCGGGGGGCTATAGTTGGGGAGAGGCTATAATTCGAAGACGTACGGTAATGGTTTTTTTTGTTTAAAATTCTTATCATTCAAAGAGTTCCAAGAAAGAGTAAAGAGGGTCATCAAAATAAGTGAATGGCGTTCAATTTCGATTTCGACGCCACTCCACAATTTTAATTTATTTTTAATCCTCCGCTGGGCAACAAGTGTCCAAAAAGAAGATCCAGTGGTTGTAAAATATAACAAAAATTCGTGCAATTTTAACAATCTTAACAATTAAATTAAAACACGAAAAGTTTTATTTAATTTAGCAAAACTAACCATCAAAAAAAATTCTACTTGGCAGAAAATTACATGGACATTTTTTTATGTTTTTTTTGAATAATTAATTTTAATTATTAAAAGTGAAAAGTCATCACACATGTATGAATTTAGTTTTAACAAAAGTGCAATCTCAGTTACTGATTCAATTCCTTTTCCTGATAGTCTGACATTGACAGATGATTTGCCAATTTGCAATAATTGCATTGGCATGCAAAAATGAAACTCTTTTAGTTTTTCTTGATAATTTAATTCCGCATTTAGATCAATTTTTATTTGAATTCAAGTTTAAAAATAACTAAAGTAAATAAAGTGTGCAAGTAAAAGTTAAAAGTTCTGTATGCCACTTGAAACTGAAAACGAGCTAACGTTATCAATTTTATTTCCGCAATACCACACGAATGACGTCGAGTCATTGATCATGGGGTCGTTGAAAAATTTAAATGAAACTCTCATTAATGATTTTATTAATTCTTTATCAACATCTCTCATTAAAAGGGGGGTGATCACAACTCACAATTAATTTTTCGAATTGTTGTTAAAATAATTGTTGAAAAATCAAAATGAGTCTGAGTAGTCTATGTATAATTTTATTATTGGGCAGTGCCATGGCTAACAGTACCGAGACGAAGTCCAATTCAAGTCCTAGCATCAACGATTTTACTGGTAAGACATTTTTTGAAGGACAATTTTTAAAAAAATGTGTTTAAAATGATAGCCACAAGTTGTAATGATTTATTGTAGAAAATGTGGCCAATTTGGAGGAGTGGGATGGGAGTGTGAGTCTCGTTTGTCATAAAGAGGGTGTCAGTGGATTGACTTGCTTCCTGGATGTTCTTTTATATTTTGCTGCCGAAGTAATGGAAAGCCTGACGTTATGTATTTCATTTCTGCCTATTGTTCCATTATTCCTCCCATGTCTTGATGATGCCTTTACCTGTGCCATTAGCGACGCAGTAGTCCGCCTCAATTCCTACGACGATGGTTACTGTCTTAAATGTGACAAGTGAGTCAGAGTTCCTCACCCAAATTTATTTTAAACATGAGTCCAACAAAATAATTAAGTTTCACATTCAATTAATTCATTTATTTTAAAAATGTATTAATAATAATTGGGAAATAAATTTTGATAAAAATAAATAATTATCCTTGCCATTAACTATCATGAACGGATTTATTTTCATATGATGATGATGCAAAGTACATTAAATGATGAAATGAACTACATTTATAATTAATCGTTAATTGCAACATATTTATGTATTTATTTATTTCCCATGTTGACACGGCCAGGGGCCCTTTCAGTAATTACAATTATAATTAATTACATGGAATACAGGAAAAGTTAAATAAAACTAACACTGGCTACATATACCGTTATAATCATTTTTAACACTATTAACCGCTGTCAGCAGACTGCATTTGGAGACATTGTCTTCACACGCTTCTAGTTCGTTGGAGGTGAATTTGGGCATTGTGAGACACTGGGCTAGACCCTCAAGGACGTGCACAATGAACTCTGACAGTACGACCAAAAGACAGCCCAAACCTTGGAATCCTACTGGTAAATTCTGTGGTTGAAATAATGACCACCATGACACTTTCCCAAAAATACGCATGATTGTATCTACAAATAGAACATAGAACCAAACCACAAATAGAAACACTGAGAATTACTGGAATGCATTTTAAATTAACCAATATAATTTTAGTTTTAACAATTCTTAATCTTACCAAGAGATTTAGTGACGTCATTAGGCACAGGGGTCCGTTCCACATGGCAATATTTGCAAAATGCAAATTTTGGATTTGTGGAACGGGCCCCAGGAGGGAGTGCCTCCGCCTTCACTTTGTCGGGTGGGGAGGCAGTGTTCAAAGGCAGGTGATTGAGGGTACAAATTAAAACAAAGAAAATAATTAACTTCATCTTTAAAAGAATTTAATTTGGATTTTAATATTTTGAAAACTATGAGTTGCATAGTAGGAAAATGTGGAGGTAGATAATGGTTTGGTGACCAAAAAGAAAATGAAAGTTAATTGTAGAGTGGAGGAAAACTTTAAATTGCATATAAATCACTAATTGACAATTGTAGATATCGCTAGTCTTGAAGCAAAATGGCGAATGTGCACTTTTTGCGCCAGATAACCCGTCTATATTTTTTCCCTTGTTGGAACATGCACGCTCTGTTCAAAAAATATGGAGAGTCAACTGGTTGAGAAAATAGACATGTACGATGATTATTTTGCTGCGAGTCGAGTCCATAATGTGTGATCAGGAGATTAAAATAATATTTTATTGTTCTCTCAAAAGGTAAATAAATGAACAAGGAAGTGATGCATAAAAAATGCAAAATGTGCAATGATTACATTACAACTCATCCATCAATCATCTTTTGTCATTTTAATTTATCATTTACGTAGTCCCCCAATTCAAATCTTCAATTTTATTTATAGAAAAATATTTTGACATGGCTCTCATGTTTTGCCTATGTTTGAGATGACAGCATCAAAATAAAATAAAACTTTTTAAAATTCCTTCTCTCTGCATTTATGTATGACGGGGCTATCCTTGGGCCATCATTTCAAGTAATACGGTATTCGTTAGAGCACCTAAATTTAATTATTAACGGCCTTTCGATTTGGAATCCATATTAAAGAAAGTCCTTATTTTGACAGTACAAATATTTTTTCACATGACTACCGAATTCATTAACCCTCTTAAAATGTGTTCACAGTGAAGTGCCGTGTAATTGATGGAATGGCGTTAAAGTTAGACAAATATTTTTACTGGAAATATTTTCATTTCGACGCCATTCCACAATTTTATCCCCTCCTTGTCGTCCTACCATTAAAAGAAACCAAGAAAACGTCCAAAGTTTTAAAAGTTAATCCGGTCTAATTGCGAGAATTAGAATCAACGTCTGGGAGAGAAAAGAACAAAAATATCCAAATTGAATTTTGAGTTAAATAAAAACCAAGGAATTTTTCCTCATTATTTGCATCTCAAAGTAGTTCCAATTTTAATTTTAAAATTACAATTAAATATCAAAAATGAATAATTTTATTGTCGTATCTCTACACGGTTTTCGAACTGTCAGAATGAGCGGTAAAAAAAATTAAATGGAAAAGCAGCCATTTTGACATTAAATTAAAATTTTATTGCCAAAATATTTTGATACAAAAATTGGCAAGCCCTGAATTTTATAATTTGGAGTCTTGGGTAGGGGGCATGACGGATTTTCGTCGGAGATTGAGGGGGACTTTGTCCCTTTGAATTTGGTAAATTTCTTGGACGACACTATGCACGACTGCGAGGGAATAGATCGTGGGGATGAAGCACATGCAAAAATAGTACAAAATCAGTAACCCCATCCATCCCCCATGACCCAGCCCACTCGACTCATCCCAAGTCTCGCTTACAGTCTGCCCCCACCGGAAGTAGAATCCACAAAAGGCAATGTTACTTAACAAACTGTAAATGTACCACAGTCTGAGTCTTGTCGTCTCCGTCTACATTCAACAAACCCAATTTTAATTGTCCCGCCAAAATTATAAAATTTTGAAATTCACCTTGCGCATCCCATCCAATAAAATGATGCCAAAGACAATCAAGCATAAATTCCATAACGTCGCTCCCAGTAAGCACAGCACCACGCCACCTCCTAGAAAATGGAGACAAAATATTTTTAAAAAAGGACAAATTATTTTCAAAATTTTGAAAATTCAAAGGACCCACTTGTGTGGCCATAAGCGAGAATGTAAATGTAGGTACTATTTTTCATGTCATGTCTCAACTCTACAAAATCTCCCGCTTGGAAAATCCATCTAGAAAGAAAGAGCGCCAATTTTAAAAATTAAGTTTAGTTTTTGGAAATAATTTAATTTACGGTATGATTGTGAAACACAAATAAATGGAGAAAATGAAGCCCGCGGTGCCTTTTACCTGTAATTCACAAATTAATTTAATTATGCACAATTAATTTTGAAGCTGAATTAAAATAAATGAACGTACAATATCAATAATTCCAATGATCCGACTCCAAATTTCTTTGGACAGTCCACACCTCCAATTGCACCCCATTTTTAGAATGTCACCCACATTTTACACCACAAATAATTTCTTATTCAAAGTCAATTAAATGTCAATTAAAAAGTAGACAGTTTAATAGAGAAAAGTCCACAAAGTATTTTATTTGGTGAGATATGCGAAAAAAGAGCCAGTAAGTGAGGACGGGAGGACAAAAAAACGGGGTTTAGATTGGAATTGGAGCCAAATAGTTTGGGTTCGCGTGTGTGGGTAGGGGAAATGGTGGGTGAGTATCATCATTCCCATAAAAAATTAATACTCCCTCCCCCTTTCCCAATCTTGAGTAACATTTTTGGCCCCCTCTCAAATTTATTTTTGTACGCCAATTTAAATTGAACAGGTGACTCTTTCCTTTTCACAAACATGAACATCTTTCATCTTTAAGCTAATTAATTTATTTTAAATTAAAAAATTTGACTTCCATTTTTTTGTGAACATTTCCCGCATTTTTTTTTTGTTGTAGTAACACTATCTACATGATCAATTATTCGATGAGTTTTTTTTGGAGGGGAATTGACTCAAACTAAGGAGATTTTCAGGTGGAAAATCGTAGAATTAAATAATTCATTTTGATTGTGCTTTTCCATGGTTTATGATGACCCCTTGTCATTTTTAACCGAATTGTATCCGGTGCAGATGGGACTAAATTAGCCCCCCCCCCCTCCGAGTTATATAAAAACTCAATTATTTAAGTAGGCCGTTCTTCGTAGTGGATCTAAAATTAATTTTATTTTAATGAGGAATTGGCTATGTTCATGTGCAAAAAGCTGGAATGGGCATCAAATGTTGGAAATAGACATTCAACAGTTATATAGTTACATGGGGGCATAGGGGTCAGCCCAATGTATGAAATCATGTCGGACTGTTTTCATTCTTTCTTGTAGGAAATCAGAAAAGGGAATTTTCAGGGGAACCGGAAACTCCTCCTTTTATTGATTTTTTCCTTTGTTGACTTTTTCACTAAAAACAAACATCGAGTCCATCCTCCTCGGCCTTCCATGCTCAATCAAATTAAAGTTTAAATTTTCAAATAAAAACTCACAATTTTTAAGTGTGTAATCAAAGTATAATTTGAAGAGTAAATTAATTTTTAAAATAAAATGAACCCCCCCCCCCCCGTTGTCATTGCCACACTGGAACTCACTAGATTTCCCTTGTTTTGGACCCTGCTATAGTGCCTGTCCTATTGACCCTTGGTCAACATCAAATGACCTGAATCCCACTTGGGAGAATTTAGTTCGCAGTTTTTCATGCTCCACCCTCTTTCTCCACCAGAGCCATTTGGATGACGGCTCGAGACAATTTGAGCGACAATTAAATTATTTAAATGTCCCCCTTTATATTGTTTATAAAAATAATTTGAATATCCCGCCCTCCCAATTGAAGTGGACCAAATTCCGTGATGGTTCCAAAATTCATGTTCTAATACCCCCGAGGAAAGAATGTTTCAGGAAAGACTGAGTTAAAATTATCAATTTCTACGCTATGGAATATCTCCGCATCAATTTTGTCATAGACATTTGATCAACCATTGGTCAGATTGAAAAATAAGCTCCCATATCGCTAACTTGTTTGTAAAATTTTGGATATCTACAAATTCTTCTAAATGCAAATCCGGCTAAGTGACATTTTTGTTTAATGTAAAATCCGAGAAAATTTGTATTTTGTATTTGTATTTGTATTTAGTTTATTCAGATGTCAAGAACAATATTATCATTCCAAGGAACAATATTTTTCAATTGGGGACATCATAATCTAATTAAAATTAAGTGCTACTATTAAAAGTAAATTAAAATTAAAATAAAAAATACAAAATAAAACTTTTTATTTTTAAAGCTGGTGATTCTGATAATTAATCAAAGTAAATCGTTAATCCTTCATTAAAAGTATTGTTATTAAGCTCAAACTAACTTTACACTGGTGCTTAGAAGTCTCTCTAATACTAGAAAAATTACATTACATTTAAGTTGAACTCACTTTAACTACAATCAATGTAAATTATTTTTTGACAAAAATGCCCAGTTGGATTGTACAATTGTGTGAGAATACAAAAATCAAGTTTTAAGTCTCTTTTTAAAATATCGGTTTCTATTGGCAAAAAAATTCGTAAAAAGTGTAAAAAGAATTAAGAGGTGTGTATGAAATTTTCCATTTTTAAGCATCATCGTTTGAACGTTGAGCGCAGCATTAAGCATTAAGCAAAAAAAGAATTTAAGGAAAATTTAATGGCACATAGAACAGACATGTATTTGTGATTATAAAGCCACTGGCAAAACTTGTGTTTAAGACCCTTCTTCGAAAGTGACGAGCAAGCTGACAACTTGAGTGAGAATGTAGCCAATGTAGACTGAAGTAGCATCACTTTCGAGACAATAAAAGGAGCCCACTCTCACTCCTATATTTGGAATGGCCATGTTATTCCTCCTAAAGTCCGCATACCGTAGTTCATTCCTCCCGATCCGGTTGGCCATTGAGATTACAATTGTGGGGAATTTTTTCTTTATCCGCTGGAGACTCCTAGGAATCCTGTAGCCTCTTCCATATGTAGCAGTGAAGAAGATCATATTATATAATCCATACAACAAGGGCGCCATGGTGGTGGCGACACTCCCAGTCTTTGAAAAAATTCGAATAGCCAAGAAATAATTGGCGATGCAAGTCCCGAGAGAATACAATTTGTAGATGAACATCACCGGAGAATGGATGCTATTGAACAATTGAATGCACAACGTCACCTCCCGAACATCCTTCAAAATCCTCCCAATGGCCGTCCAGTCCATCCCAAAATTTGAATTTTCCATCCCACGTTGAAATGACCGCAGGCGCTCCTCTAAGTGGGCGCAATTCCACTCCATTCGTTGGAAGGACAGGAGATGGCACAAGAAGACGTAAGTGTAATTCACGGCCATGAAGTACGTTGAGAACTCCTCACGAAGCCAAAATAGCCAGAATAAATTTTGAATGATGGAGCCCGCGGGAACCGCCGAGAATAGAAACTGAATATTTGTTTTTCCCGTCCAAGCCGCCAATCCAATTCCATAGAAAAGTATCCAAAAAGCGCTTGGCAAGACCAAAAGAAGGACCCAGTCTTTGATACCTTTGGTCCCCTTTTTTTGCTCCCCATGGCCATGTCCAAGTGAACGTTTTTTAGTATTGTTGCGACCTTTTAGTTCGCGCATTGAAATTTTTTCCACTTTTTTGTCCTTTCTGTAATTCCCTTGAGTCCTTGTGAGTTCCGTGGCGCTTGACGTGACTTGTCTGTTGTCTGTAGTTCCCGCTGAAAATAATTTGAGTAATTTAAAACTTGAACAAAAAAAGACAACAGATGGAGATGTCTGGAGATAATTACCCGAATCCGAAGTATCCAAAGAATGGCTATGGTTGTCGTAGCAGTCCGGACCCAGTTGACGCCATCCTGGTCGAAATGTGTAGATTTCATTGAAGAGCATGACATTACGGTCCAAGAAGCGACCAAAAAGGTGGAAACCAAACCATCCATTCATGAAATTGAAACAGAGGAATATTAGATGTCCCGGGAAGTGGCCTGGGTCGAAATATTCCCGCCAAATCAAACATTGGATCATCCGTCCTAAGAGATAGAGCCAATGGGAGAATTCAAAGAAGAAAATGAACCACCAGATGAGTCTTGAAAGGCCCTTTCGTGCCTTGAACGTTCCGGCATTTAAGTCGACTTCAACGGGGAGGACGTGAAGGTAGGAGGCTATTTTGAGAAGCCAGAAATTTATTTGGTTCTCTTCAACACTCAGCATTTTTTTTTGATTATTTTGAGCTTGACAATGAGATGAAAATGATTGACTTTGATTTTTGGTGGTTTGATGCAAAAGTGTGAGAGTTTTTAGTTTCGATTTTCCTCAAGTTAATTGTTCTAAAATAGACAGTATTTTTATTTTTTTAAATCATTTTGACGGTAGATTTAATTGTAATCACAGTCATAGCTTTGAGGTTGAAATGTCCGAACAATTAAAAAACTATTTTTATATTTCAATTTTTTTTTCTCTCGAAGGCTCAAATTTGACTAAATTGTACAATGTGGGCTCTGAAGAGCCTTTGATGTTAATTGGAATTAACATGGGCATGCCCATGTTCGTAAAACAAAATTGGTGTAATTTTGACGAAAAGAACACGGGCGACAATTTTGAATTTTCGGCACGTGTTTGTAGTAAAATAATAATACAATACATGAAAGGAAGTTGGCTGATTTGCTCTATAATATTCCTTGTGATGTGTACATTCGGTTCGCCGTATTTGAGACTGGTCAATTTATTGGCAAATCTATTATTTATAGGATCTATTGTGGGATGAGACGAGACTAATTAAAAATAATTAAATCAGATTAATGATCAAAATTGACTTGCGAAATGTGAGCTCTCAATCACGTTTGATGATGATTGCCCATGTCAATAAAACAAAATTGGTGTAATTTTGAGAAAGGATAGAGGAGACAATTTTGAATTTTCTGTACATGTTTTTAGTCAAAAATTCAATACATGGATGTACATGTACATTGGCACTTAGATATTCCTTGTGATGTGCCAATTCGATTGGGTTTGTCTGACAATGTGATTGAATGGGTCAATTTATGTATTGGCAAAATTATTTTAAGGGAAGAGATAATGTGGGATGGGATGAGACTAATTAATAATAATTATATTTAATATATATTAAAACAAAATCTGTTTTCTGATTCCCCAAAGTTAAATGATGACTCCAACCCACGTGACATGTAATCATATCCCCGACTTTTGGACACAAACATAACCTCATGGACAGAAAAATTAGGAATAAAATTCAGGCCTAGGGGAAGACAGTCCATAAATGTGCCACTTGGTTTTTCGTTAATTACAATTAAGGGATTCATTATTAGTTGACATTGTCCACATCATTTTTGTAGCCCTGTCCATTCTACAATTTCTTAATGCCTTTGTTTTGTTGGGTAAGTTGTATTAAGACTCCCATATTGGCCATATTTAAACTAAGGAAGTTTTCAAAAAAGTGTTGCACCTGCTTAAACTTACTTTTTTGATGACTTCCAAGTTTTAGTAGGTGCGGCACCTATTACAACCACGCCTACTTTACGCCACTTGTTCGTACATAATGGAGACGGCAATTACGGTAGAAAAGAAAAACAATTTTGTAGGTACATATCACACTTTCATCCATCAAAAAACAACACAAAAAACTCTTGTAATGTAGAAAACCTGAAAAATCAAATTCAACCTTCGATTACTTTGGAGATACTGTAATTGTACCACAGTCTTGTCGTCTCCGCCTGCATACAACAAACCCAATTTACCCCGCCAAAATTGCAGATTCTGAAATTAACCATGCGCATCCCATCCAATGAAATGATGCCAAAGACAATCAGGCATAGATTGCATAACGTCGCTCCCAGTAAGCACACGACCACGCCACCTCCTAGAAAATGGAGACAAAATATTTTTAAAAATTAAAGAACAAATTATTTTCAAAATTTTGAAAATTCAAGAGGACCCATTTGTGCGGCCATAAGCGAGAATGTAAATGGCAGAATGATCAAATGTTGCAAATAGACATTCAACAGTTATTCCCACCGGGGTCAGCCCAATTTATAAAATAATGTCGGACTGTCTTCAATCTCTCGTGTAGAACATTAGAAAAATGAAATTTTCAGGGGAATGGGAAACTCCTCCTTTTATTGATTTTGTTGAAGTTGACTAAACAAACATGGACTCCCTTCTACTCGCCCTTGCATACCCACACAAAGTTTAAATTCTCAGTTAAAAAAACTGACAATTTTTAACTGTGTAGTCAAATAATAATTTGAACAGCAAATTAATTTATAAAATATAAAATGAACCCCAATCTCCTTACCATTCTAACTCACTGGATCATCTTTTCCTTTATTGTGGACCCTACTAGTGCCTGTCTCATTGACCCTTGGTCAACATCAAATGACCTGAATCCCACTTGGGAGAATTAAGTCCGCAGTTTGACACATGTGCGAGTTAAATTGCGGTGGTTTTATTTGATTTGGATAATAATAATTTTCTTTGCCACTCAAATGTTTTTGGATACCCTCAAAAGCGATGCCCTCGTGCCCTTGACCCAGGACGCAGAGGTGAGTGTGAAGGAATTGATTGACCTCAATTTCAAATTTGCCCCTACAAGGAAAATTCTGCAGCAGTTCATGAACAAGACATTAAAATTGGGGCAGGATGGCAATCAACGAGGCCAATGGGAAGACCCCGTTTTGCTAGCTTTACAAAATTTGTGGAATAGTTCTATGGAGCTACAAAAGAGGGCGCTTTTTACTGGGCAGGGTGGGTTGGACATGTTCAGAACTGTTTTTTTGGAACAATTGAATTGGAATTGGAAAACCCTCAGAAATGACCTTTGGATTCACTCGTGGAGTGTGGGAGTAAGCCCGCCAAATTTGGATTTGTTGTTTGAAAATCAAAGACGAATTCTCCCTAGCGGAATTTATTTTTATTGGGTTGGCATTCAAAAAATTTTATTCAGAGATCAAAATATCAAATCTTATAAAGACGCGCTTAAATTTAAATACGACCAAACTGAACTTGAAAAGTTGCCAACTTTTCAAAATTCTTTACACAAATCCACCTTTTATTTGTACTCAATGGGCATGTTTTTGTTGCTTCTGTTTTGGTTGTACCAAACAAGAAGAGTCATCTGACGAATTTTGTGCGCAGTAGGGAATTTAGTTATTTTGTTTTTTATTTATTTTGCGCAGCGGATTAGATGAAAATTTTCCCAGTTCATTTATTTAAAATTGACAAAGGGAGTGTCTATGGACATAAATTATTTTAAGTGCTTGTTTGAATTGTCTTGTAAAATTAATGTCGCATTGTTTTCTCCCCAAATTATTGACCAATGGTTTTAATTTTTGAAAGAACAATAGAGCACCTACACATTTGTTTAAATAATCAATTATGTAAAATTAAAATAAAATAAAATTCTATAACCAAGTGAATTTTGGCACAATTCACAATGAAAATTTCATACCTTTTTTTGCTTTCCATTTCCATTATGGTGGTACTGGCATTCATACCTGGTGAGTAATTTAAATAAAAATGTGAGTGAATAAAATGAAAATTTTGAAATTGTAGCCACCACAGGAATTTATTATCAATGCAATCAAAAGCAAGGGGATTGTAGAGAGAAGTGTAGTGGGTCGGAAAGGGAAACAAAAAATGGCTGCCCTGGCAAGAAAGTCTGTTGCATGGTAAACCATTTTTGGTCCCATGTCATATGTTCTAAAGTCATATGTTCTAAAAGTCATTTGTTCTAAAACCATAAGTTCTAAAATGTTTTTTCAAATATTCTCGTTTTGCCTAATTCCTATGATCTGCATTAAAGTGGGAGCCCCCGTGAGTCACTTGACTTAATGGATAAAATTGTGGTACGAGTCACAGTGTCCCGAAAAAACCTAACCCCAGCTTACGTTAAGCTAAAAATAAATGGAGACACTTTGTTTAAGACATACAGGCAAATGCACTTGTTAGAGGCAATTGGCCAAGAAATTAAAACTATTGAATTTATAAGCATTAACTTTATACATTACAATTAATTAACGACTTAAAATATATATTTCTGCTATTTTTTCAGTACTTTTTCATTGTTTCCAAAACTTGGCAAATATTGTGTGAGACTAGCATGAAATTGGAAAAACTTTTTTAAAAAATCAGTGATTTTTCAGTGACAGTCATTTCTTCAGTGCTTATTGTACAAGTGGGCAGTAATTTGTAGAATTTGTGAAATTACTTGAAAATAGGCTTTTAGAACATGTGACTTTATAACACGGGGTCTTTAGAATATGTGACCGTTATAACTCATGGTTTAGAACATATGACATTAGAACATGTGACTTTAGAACATATGACCGGACACGCCATTTTTTTAGTTATTCAAAAAATAATTTCACAATTTGAATGAATTATGTTGTATAATTTAATGTGATTGCAGTATAACGCAAGAGACTCTTAAACTTTGATGTTTGAAAATTAAATTCAAAACTTCGTTGAACAATTTAAAAGCTCACTTATTATTGATTATTGTGAGCGTGGTCATATACGAATTTAATAAAATTTATTGGGATTCTAAAATGGGCATATCCACAACTACAATAATTTAATCCTCCATTGAATTTGGCGATTTTATTAAAAAAAATGACCCGTGATCAATGACCACTAAAATTTAGAACTAAATTCATCTAATTTGTAATTACACTGTAATTAAATCGCGACCAATTTATGAACTAAAAATAAATGAAAGCTATCATTATGAAAAGAAAATTAAATATACTGTTGTTAATGTTCGAATCCGGCTGGCTGCAGTAATCCTGTATGGCTCTGTGGGTCACTTTTCACTTTCGAGTGCAGTACGGTGCAGGTCTCTGGGGTATCTTCCCAGTGCCCCTTGTATACGTGAGAAGATCATTGATCGATGTACTGTTTCAAGGGAAGAGTTGTCTCATGGAAAAAAGTGTATCACTTACTGGGATTAACTACAAAGCGTTTGCAACCATTTGCAAATAAAAAATCACAGTTAAATGTAATAATTGTTAGATTTAACTATAAATTGATTTGCATTTAAATGTAATTTATTTTATTCAATGAATTAAACACAGTTTCATACAATTTAATGGATAAGTTAAAAAAATGAATTTTCATTTCTCCCACGCTTGCCTTGACGTTTGTGACAAAATTAATTTAATAAAACATATTTAAACTGTACCAAGTCAAATGTCAATAAAGAAATTTGCTTTATTTTATTTTAATTAAATAATTTAATTATTGTGCCTATTATTCACTACATCATATAACTTTAAAAGTTGATTTGAAAAATAATAAATTAAAAAAAGTTATAATTTAATTGAGATTATTGAGAAAAAAAATTTATAAAAAATTAATGAAATTTGCTTTTAGCCAATTTATTTTTCGAACTGACCACCACACCAAGGTGGCTAAATTAAATTTTGTCAGTTCGAAAAATAAAATGGAAATGGCGATTAAGACCCAAATCACGTACAGCCTAATGAAAGAGCCATGAATAGAATTGGCAAAAGTTGAACTTTTTCTAATTCTATTTTGGCGACTGTATTTTTCTGAAAACTATCCCATAAATCAGGATCACCAGGCAACGTAATTAGCAAGTGTTTTTTAAATTCTAAAACGAGTCGAAAACTATTGGCAATTCCATGCCAAAATTCATAAACTCCGGAACTCATAAATCGCCCCAGGAATTCATGAATATTTTCAATATTTGGAGGGGAGAATCCGACAGTGTATGAGTGAATCAAAAAGTTTATATTTTTTAAAATATTCAAACTCCCATCCACCAAAAGGGGGAGGATCGCCTTCAAAGCTTGGCGGTCCTCCATATCAAAGAGGGAGGCAATTTTGTGACCCCGTGTGGAATTTGTGACCCAATACTTCATCAAAGTTTCAATTGGATCTGACCAGTTTCCCTTTTTATCCCGAGTGGCATTTTTCATTGTGTCAGGAGGTTCATCTGACCTCCATTGACCAACAATTTATTATTGTTTTAATATTTATATTTAAATATTTAATTGAATTATTTAAAAAATTGTTTATTAATTAATACACTTGCCTGTTGAGTTGACGTTTAATATTTGAAATCTGAAATTGGATTGGACCAAACTCTCCAACGTCTCATCGACCTCTTGAGCCACGGGATAGATTTGATGACTTTTCAATTCACACAAATAGAAAATTGTAAAGAACATGCAGAAAAAAATCCACCACAATGACAAAAAATGGCGGGGGCCCCTGGGAGGGATTTGAATCTGATTGAAGAACGCGGACAAAATAAAGGAGAAAGTGTAGGTAAAATTACGGTGAAAGGTGATGGAGTGAAAAAGTAGGGAGAAAATGATGGCGGTGAGGAGAAGGAGCCAAATGTAGAGAGAGAAAGGGAGCCGCATGGTGGAGAGGGTGGTGAGGGGTTGAACGGGGTAGAGGGCGGTATAATAAAAATCACTCGTTTTGACCAGTCTACGGAATTTATATTCACTTTTTTGAAGATGGCAGTCTGTGCAACTTGCTTTGATAAAACCACAAAGAGTTTTTTTCTCATGATTCTTTTTCAAAACTTTATAAGATAAAGTCAAGTTTAAATAACGGATTAATTCTATTTGAAGCCATAAATCTGGAAATTCTCTGGAAGTTGATCTAAATGCCTTGCGCCCATCTCCAAATAAATTACTTTGAAAACGTTTAATATGTCTAATGAGGTCAGTGAACTTTGACCGATCTCGATGATATTCAATACTCCCTCTTCCGAAAATGTCATTGAAAAGTCGCCCACGACATGATTGTGCTCGAAGACTAAAAATGATTTTTTTAAATTTTTTATGGGAGTAGTCAAATGATGGAGGCAGATGGATGGAGATTGATTGAATATTCAAGCCATCTGAATCGGTGGTGACCAGAACAAGGGACATGGCATTGATGCGCATGGTCGAAAAATTAATGGACATTTCTAGAAGATTCGAGGGGGTGTAGCACAACGGGAATGTTTGTTTTTCAAATTCTGGAACTGAAACTTCATTACCATTACCATTATTCAGAGAAATTATTGTATCATGAAATAAGTTGGATGAATTTTGTTTTGAAAAATATGAAATAGATTGGAGGACACTTGTGAAATTGGGTGTGGCGTCTTCTTGAATTAAAAAGTGGATTTTGTAATTGTCCGAATATTTACTCAAATCAATTGCACTCAAATTATTGGCAGGGGGAGGGGGAGCCCACTTTTCAACACACGTCACTATTGGAAAAGACAAATTTTGAAATAGCCGCCGGAGCACTTGAAATTCACTCGTGTCGTTCAAAATATAAAAGCAAATTTTAGAATACTTGTACATTTGAACGAAGGACTCAAATTTAATTGACATTTGTGTGGAGTAATTAGTTTGATTGTGAAAATTGGACACTTGATTGGACAAATTGGGGGAGGAGATGGGGGTGATCACAATGAAAATAGAAACAAGAGTGTCCCCAATAAAAAACTTCATTTTGAATATTTTTAACAAAATTTAATTTTGAACTTTATTGACAAAATATAATTTGTAAAATATTTTTTAATTGTTTTCAAAACTGATTTCTCAAATATTAGGTAATTTCTCTGAATATTTGGTCACAGCTCGGTCTCATCCGTCTTTGCACAAACCCATATTGTCTCTGAATTTCAAAAAAATTGTCCACCTAAAAATATTGCAGAGTTGTGAAGGTGACCCGAGGGACTGAGCAACGACACGTCTCAAGACACAGCCAGTCCCGTCAGTTGTCCTTCCCAGCCGCCTCCATTTATTGTAGGCGGACAAAATTGTTGAGAGCCCACATAAATTTTCTACTTTTACTGAATTTAAATGGATTTCCCATTTGGGGTCAAAACTCCAAGACCCAATGTCACCCCCTTAAAAACTGACCGCCGTAGAATGGAAAAGTACGGACCGTATTTGGGGTTGCCAGGATATTTGTGGGATAAACAATTAAATCATAATTTTAAAATCTCTTTGAGCACATCCATCATCCATTTTGATTGGCTTTAAGGAGATGCTAAAAGTTTCTTGAGGGTGGGGGGGGGGGGATAAAATAAAAAATAAAATAAATGGAATTCAATTGTTTATTCTCACTTTAACGTGGCACATGAATGAGGGTGTGAGTGAAAACAATTGAAAATGGAGAGATTAATGCACCATTAAAAAATTTAATTTGAGTTTTATTCCACACAATATGTGTGACACAGAAAATAATCCTTGCCTTGTCTTTTTCCAAGCACAAAACTAAAAAATTATAAAAGGCAGAAGGTGTAGTTTTGTTTTTGAAAAAATGACCCGTGTAGTTTACATTGTCCTCATGTAAGTATGTAAATAAGTTAGTAAAATTTTATTTTACTCATTACTAGAGGTGGATACAGGGTGTATGACTTTCTTTCAAAAAAACCTAAGTTTGCATTTTTTTGAAAACGTCACACACAGGGGCGCCGCTAGGCACAAGCATGGCAGAGTACGCATTTGCTTGTACCTAAAATTTTCAGACGTCATTTTGACCATTAAATGCCCCTTTGAAGCTCCATTTTGCCCTTTTTTGGAAAGAATAAATACTTGTACCTTATTTTTGGCTGGCGACGCCACTGGTCACACACCCCGTGTCCACCTCTGCTTATTGGTAATGAGTCATTCGCTACAAAACAATGTTTTTGGAATTTTTCTGATGCTTGTAGTTTAGGCTGTAGAGGGGAAGGAAGAGGTTATGTGGGACCCTGTACA
>JAQIVZ010001984.1:0-25260 GCA_034700945.1 Arrhopalites spinosus
CGACTATTTACATTGGGTAGAGAAACGCCACTTGTTTGGCATTCAGAATATTATTTTATTAATTAAAAATATTATTATTATTATTCTCTAAAGAATTAAGTGTCTGTTACTTATTTACTTTTAATTATGAGTAAGTACTAAATAAGTATTTTCAACATTGAATTTACGTATTACGTTCATTTATTTATTGTCAATTACTGTGATATGCATATTGTTACTGACGAGGATCTATTTTTACTGATGAAAGAAATTATTTAACTTCTTATGCTTTTAATTTGTTCATACACTTTGGTTATAAATATAAAAAATAATTGAACAAAGTTAAAGTTGGAAAGGGCGAATTGGAGTCAAATGCGTATTTCAAAGGTTTTGGACTTGTAATTTTTTTACTCGTCTAAGGTCAATTTAATGACCTATTTTCTTTAGGAAGGGTCAAATGAAAAAAAATAAAGAGGAAAAAAAGTTTGGAAATAAAATTCTAGCCCTTGTAGTGCCCTTCATTTGATGGCAGATACTGCCCAAAACACAATAAAAAATAAAACATTTTCCATATGTATATACCATGGGCTGTACAGGGGTAGGATTTGGAAATACGCTACCCGGAATGAGCGCGCTTTCAATGGTGGCTCGTGCAACTGTAAACAGCACAGTTATAATTAATTTTAAAATGGATTTGAATGTTAAATGGAGGTTACCGTAAACACGATAATTGGTCCCAGAACCCACTTCAAAAGCACCAGTTGGGACATAGCCACCGGAAGCAGCAATTCATACATCCGTTTTGGGTGGTCCTGTTATGGCTTTCCCTACATCCTTGATACGCTGAAGTGCCATCTTTTGATTAATCAGACGAATCAAAATACTAACTTGCAAAATTTTGTTGAATATTTTATAAAAATTATTATTTTGTACATGGTAAGAATTTCTAATCAAAATTTTCAAATTCATCAAATATACTTAATAAAGATTGACAGCAGAAGAATTATAAGTGTTCATTCATTTACAGAAAAAATTTTCATTTTTTAACATTTTTGGCACGTTGACCACAACAAAATTGTGTTTCCCAGGGTAAGCCACGTGGATGAGATGATTGGCTTTGTTGACCTGTCTAGGTGTCATTTTTAAGAGGGTCAAATTATTTTTTTTGTAATGTAACAATTGCTGATTAATGAGACCAATCGTTAAAAAAATGAGTCTTTTGAAGTTTAGTTTCTCTACACGACTTGAAATTGCAACAACCAAACTAGAATTTTGTGAAAATATTTTTATTTAAACTTTTTGCTAAATATTTTTACTACAAAAAATGGTTTCTTAATTTATTTAGAAATATTTTATAATTAACCACTCAAATCAGTAGTAAAAATTGTATGACCTGGGTCATTAGTACACCAAACGTTCTTCACGCGATCCTCAAATTGAGCTCTCCCCTCTTGCAGCCATTCCATTCTCAAGTCACAAATGAATGGATTTCCATCTAAATCCATTTCATTCCTCTCATCAACCAATAAAAATGATTTGAAATTCCCCGCTGAAATAAATTCAAACAAATTTCCCACCAATTCGAGTCTCACAGGTCGTCCAATTTTATCCAGCCCCGTCTCTGGAGTGAAACTACTGTCCGTCAATAAATTTCCTTTCAGTGAGATTCGTAGGGTGTCGTTGACCTTTTCAGGTGGGGGTGGGTCAAATAAAAAAGTATTTGGTGCAATTTGATTTATTTGATCGTTGTCCATTACGAGGTCATAAAGTAGTCCATGTTTTCCAAATTGACCTCCGATTTGACCCAGGGGATTGAAATACAAATAGATTGCTTGCAAATTAGTGAATTCTGATGACCCCTCAAATATTTCATTGTCATCAAGTGACCCTTCTAAAGCAGTCCAGTCTAGACCGAAAGCATTCAGATTTTTGTGGTCAATAAATTTGTAAAATTGACCCACAGTCTTTTTGTCCCAAGGGCAGTTTGTCACTTGAAGGGCTGAGACTTTTAGTTGATCCAGTGGATTTCCAGTGAAAGATTTTAATTGAAAATTTCTTGCTATTGTAATCCCAACAATTGTTGTCTGGGCAAAAGGGGTCATGTCAAGGGACTGAAGAAGGGTGCGGTCAAGGACAAATGTATTTAGATTGAAGGGGCTACTCATAGAAACGTTGTTGGTTAACCGCAATGTAGCAAATAAATTATCAAGGGAGTCTTGAGTCACTTCGTCCCCAGCACAGGTCACTTTTTCATCGTCAAAAGGAGGCATGAAAGTACAAGTACAGGGGACAATGTCACCCGCTTCGGGGCAAATAAATTGACTTGAAGTTGGCGCGAGTACGGCCAAAGTAAGAAAAATTAATGGGAGCATTTTGAACTAAAAGACACAATCTAATTGCTCATGAGTTGATGTCGACTATGCGAAAATTATGACTCTAGTTAAATTAATCTCAATTAAATTGACATGAATGTGAAAAGTCCCACTGATTAGACAAATTAAATGTGTCATACAGATAAAATTACTTCAAGCTCTTTTAAATACAATTAAAAGGATAATTTGGATGACCTTGTCATTATTTACGGACTAAAGTAAGCAAAAAAAGTTTTTAATTATTTTGATAATTCAGACGGACTTGAAAGTGACGAGTAAAGTGGCCAACTTATTGGCTACAAAATCCAGAAAATTTGAAGTCGACGCTCGTTCTAAATAATGAAATGGGTCCACTTTAATCCCCCAACACCCAATCGACTCCATCATCATTCTCACCAATTTTTTTGACCCAACAAACGAAAGTTTTTGACCCAAAACAATGATCGCAAGCTTAAGGCGGGCCATCTCTCCAGGAATTCGAAATGCACGGTCATACAACACAATAAAAGTTAATAAAGCGCTACAAGCCATAATGAGACAAAACCCGGTAATTATTTTGTTGAAATCCCATCCCCGAATTCCATAAAAATACCCGAACACTCCGAGTGCAATGCATGCTATCTTGACCACAAAAATGTTAACTGCATTTGCTTTTGCAAACAGTTGAATGAAAAGTCCGAATTTTTTAAATTCCCCACCAAATTCCAATAAAATTTTAAATAGTATCCGCGGCGTTGGGGCTCTAGCGGCTTTTCTGAAAAATTAAAAATTATTTTTGTCAAATAAATCGCAATTAATTTAATTGAAGTTACCTTAAGACAATTTCAAACTCCTCAAGTTTTTGATTGCATCGTTCAATAAAAAGTAACTGATTCAACCCAGCAAAAATGGAGGCGCTCATAGAAAACAAAATCACATTGAAGTCAACGAACAACAAAAAAATCCGCAAAACAAGTGACCCCTCACCTCCTGGGAAAAGACCGAAAAGTAGCTGACGATGGAGAGAAACGAAAAACCACAGAATTAAAACCATTGCAAAACAACCTACAAATAATGTCGCAATACAAAAGGTCACCAATTCTTGAACTGAATACTTCCAAAATGACCGCCGGACACTGACCCCCGACCCTGTGAAATTTTTAGTTTAGTCACTTGAACAAATAAAAATTTAGGAGGTTTTTACCTGAAGTGAAATTATCATTGAAAGTGGCGACAGTGACCTCAGGAGACGAGTAAAATAAGTGGAAGTCATATACAATGGCTGCTGTGACACTTATCACGTGACCCATTTGGAAGGTCAAATTGTGCGCGTTGTAATATTCTTGTTGTAAAAAAGATTCTACTAATATTTCCATCAAATAAACCCAATAACAGCAAATAAAAGGGAAAATGTTTTCTGGAATTTTTTTTTTAAAACAAATTGATTTTGTCATTGAAAATAAATTGCTTTTTTGAATTTAAATTTTATCAGAAAACTATGTACATAGTGTATACGTACACATACATGTATAGGCACGTGCCGTGGTTTTGACAGGACGTAAATTTTCATCCAGCCAAATCACATAATTCACTTTTTTTCAATTTGATTGTCAACAGATTCTATCACACTCCAAGCCCTACCAATGTAAACCCATCAGTTTTGAAAAAAATAGATCTTCAAAAGAATCTAAACTTTATTTGAACTCATTTTTAGACCAATTTCCCGGCAAATTGAAACTGATTTTTTGTGGTAGAATAGGTTGAAATAATTAATTTTCATAATGTCACTTGGCCATTGTATCTTAATATTGAAATTAATGCTCTGTCAAACCTTCCACATGCCCATATACATTTTTAAATGGAATTGAAATTCAAAGGAATAATTAATTTTCAATGACAAAATTAATTTGTTTAGATTAACATTAATTTAAATAAGATTCTCAGAAAATTGTAGAAAACAATTGGGAATTAGGATTTCATTGCCACTAAATGTGGTATAAAAAGTGGGTGGGTGTTCACTGAAATTATCATACCATTCAAAATCTTTTTAAAAAACTTTTTGCCCAAAAAATTGAGACAAATTGTACTGGAAGATGTATAGCCAATTGAGAATCATCCTGACGATTGCCTGCCTTTTGGCTTTTATGGCACTTTTTGCTGTCCAAGTGAACGCTCAATGTGCCCCTGGTGAACGACAATGTGGTCCAAGCGCTTGCTGCATGCGACACCAAACGTGCCTTTCTAACGGTATGGGTGGTGCCATCTGTCAATGACCCGTTCAAATCCACTTCACAACTGAATGACACGTAATAATTACTTACAATATATAAATTACAATTAAAATTTTTATTTTGAAGACCAATTGTCTAAAATATTCTTAATTTTGTATATTTTTAGACTTCACTGTTGGACAAAAAAAGTCTGCTTGGACGCGGGGGCCCATAAAAATTCTGAACTATGTGCCTGTATATGAAAAACAATGTAGTTCACTTTTATATTTGACACTTTAATAAAACAACATCAATCAATAAACTAAACCCCTGTTCATAATTTTGTGTTTTAAACTGTGTACTCAGGCTAATTTTATTTTTATATATTTTTGAAAATAATTTGCAATAAACTATTATTTGACTTGAAGTAGATTATTTTTTTCTTATCGTGAGTCAAATAAATATACAAAATCACGACCCAGTCTACAAAGAGTCCTTAAAGCCAGACGAATAGACACACCCACAACCGGCGAGGAATGGGGCGGGTGGTACATATAGGCTTCCCTCTTTTGAAAATGTCTTTGTGTGCTATATTTTACTAAAGCTAATGTAAATCCACAACAGTTTTTTGACAAAAAAAGCTTACCGACTCCGTTTTAGGTGCTATGCAAACTTCAAGCCAATCGAAACTGTTCGTTTTTGTTGATTATCCACATAAAAATGGCATTGTTAATGTTATTTTTTCTTACTCATGTGTTCAAAATAAAGAAAATTGCGATGTTATTTCAAAAAATTAATTTAATTGCAGCGCCATGAATTAGTTATTTATTCGGATTTGAAACACGAAAATAAAGTAAAAAAAACAAATGGTGATGTGGACAATTAAAATAATATTTTACAAAATGTGACACCCACACTCCTCCTCCTTTCCCACACTTGTCCTCCCCCCACTGACACTGATACTCGCCCCATGTCGAATGACCCCTGTGACCAAGGTCCGGGCCAATATTTTGGGGGTTTCGCTCTTTCTTTTGCACTCCTCCATTAACCCATTCGTCCTCTCCACCTCCATCCCCTCCCCCCACATGGCCCGCTGTCCTTCTTTGACTCGATCAAATAATTTGAGAGCAAATTGCCAATCTTTTGGGGTCTTGCTACGCATAAACCACGTGGCAATGTTGAGGGTAGTCTCCAAAACGAACGGGTGGGTCTCTCCCATCAACTCCACAATTTGACCGTAAGCACCCACCGCCTCCTCAAAATTCGGTTCCATGAGAAAAAGATTCAACTCGGCCATGTGCATATCAATTTTTGGGTACATTTTAGGACTGAGGTGGTCAAAAAGGTCAGTTCCGGTTCTGTAAGATTTCAAGGGAATTTTCCGCGCCATCTCTAGAGCCCCTTTGTAGTCTCCTTGGTACTTGAGGAGGAGGGAAATATGAAAAATAGTTTTACGAACACTGTAGTGACCCTCCCCACAAATTTTTTGTTGCCTTTCCAAAAGGGGGAGGGCCAATTTGAGGGCTTGATCATAGACCCTCATTTGCATAAATAATTTAATTATACGATTCTCAATTTTGAAATAATTCCCACTCTTATCTTTCCCACCAAAATATTCTTCCCCATTGTCGCGACTACTGCCCTCTCGATTTTCAAAAGATGTGTCAACTTTTTCCCGCGCTTTCTCGTACAAAATTAAAGCCTCGTCAAATCTCCTCAATTGACTCAAGAGGTCACCCATAATGACGAGACGAGTCCATGGCCATGGCGGAGTTTGAAAATCTTGACAGGTGTCATTTACATGTAAATGAAAATTTAAATTTGAATTATCCGCGCCATTTTTCAATTTCAATATTTCCCTCTCCAACTCCATCTGACTTTTATAATTTTCATAAAATGTTAAACCAACAGCCCAAGCTCTTTCAAACATTCGAGCTCGGCACAAAATTCGAATTTCCAATCGCTGAACCCAATAAAGCCAATAAGGGTCATGGGATGTGGTCAAATTGGGAAGATCTGGTTCCAACATTTTCCGTAAGAGAGCGACACCCAAATAAGAATTTAAATTAGAGCCCAAACGACTTTCAAGATCAGCCAAAAGTAGGATTGGGATGAGAGTGTGGAGACTTTGAAAATGGCGATTTTTTTGTTGACTTTGAATCTGTTCATTCAAATAAATTTGTGCAGATTTTAAACCTTCCCGGTATATTTTTTTATCTAGTTCGAATATCAGAATTGTCAAGAAATTTGTGTAGCTGATTTTAGTCGACTGCCAACTTGGTTTGAGGGTACCAATTTGAGCTTGAATTTCCTGTTCAAACCCGCCTTTTTCTGTTGTTGGTGAGAGGCAGTGGGATTGGTCTTGATTCATTTTGGAATGTTAATCACAATTTAATTTACATTAACACCAAAAATGTTTTCTAGTTCCTTTCCTTCCGGTTGGAAATAGAGAAGTGAGGGAAGATAAAAAATATTTTTGAGGTCAATGCAGTAAAATGAATCAAGGTCAGTCAACTGAAACGCACAAAAATGAGTGGAGCGGTTGACACAATAAAAAAATCAAATAAATTTGTGTAGTCAATGAAGAGAGAGAAAGTTTGGGATTTGGACTTTGATTTAATGGGACAAGAAAATGGGGGATAAAATAAAGACAAATGTTTTCAATTCACGCAAGGCCACACGTTCATCATTATCTCCCCCGTCCCCGAATTTCAGGGAAAGCGGAAGAGAGCGGATGGTCCTGGTCAATAACTATTTTTCATGTGTTCTCTGTACTACTACTGTCACTTCATTTTTTAGTCCCAAAATCTTTTTTTTTTGTTTTGACAAGTTGGCGTGTCTTTTGTACTAATTGTGCTCTACCTAAGTGGCTTTAAAAATTAATTAAATTGTCAAATCAAAGTTTTAAAATTTAAATTTAAGCATGGCATCACCATCATGACACATTTTTTTAATGGATTAAATTTTAATTGTATTAAAACATTTAATTTTTTGAACATATAAATTACTGTGATTTAGATTACAATTTTTATACTGGCTTAAAATTATTTTTTGGTGTAATTTAACAGTTATTTAATGGATTAAGTGGCTCAGTAAATGATGATGATGGCATTTTAATTAATTTTAATTATAATTTAACTGTTATCTTCATGTGCTGGAACGATTAACTTTCCTTTTGGTCAGAGTCTGACCTCGGGTCATCCACTCGGAGAGTCAGTGACGTCTCTTTTTGTTTTTCTAGTCCGAATCCGAGGTTGACGGTCTGATGTTGATGGTACAAAATTGTTCGTGGATGCGAACATTTTTGCGAAGAACATGTCGTTCCGTCGTTGTTGTACTTCCAGGGGCGTTAGGAATTCACCATTGCCATAACCGGTTGGTCTGTGTCGCTGAAAAGTGCCGAAAATGGCCGTCAAGAGCTGCATAACGGCAGCACCACGGCCATAATATCTTTGATTATTTGACGACGCGTCAACCCCGCCCACTGCCAGTTTCCCACTATTTTTCTCTGTAGGAAGCAACACGTGTATGGTGACTATGGCCAAAAATTTCGTTGAAAAATGGAACGATTTCATTTTGGAGTAGTAATTGTGTACAAAATTTGTTAAATGTATTATTTTAATTAATTTTATGTGGACGCTCTATAAAAGTTTCTTTGTGATTAAAGTTAAATAAAGTTGGCTAGTCTGTTAAATTGTCATGTGTCATCGGCATCATTCCTGCTTACGTCAATGTTTGATTTGTTGACCAAAAACAACTTTTAAAACAACTTAATTGACTTGAATAGAATATAATTTTCAAGTTTTGACGTCTACGCTTTAATGCGTCGCCTGTAGAGTATCGACTACAATTAAAGTTAATAAGGATGTTTTCAATTAAGAGCGTGGACACCATTCTAAGTTAAGCCGCCTTGGATCAAAATTGTCGCTAGCGTCTGGAAAAACAAAAATATTCCCAAGTTTCCACTTAATTGTTTAATTAATTTTTCAAATTGTAGCACCCAAATTGTTTGCAATTTGGAAGGCTATAATGTCATAATTTTGTTTCATAGACAAAATGGAATTTGGATTTATGGTGACCTGTTTGATTTATTTACAGAATATTGTGGCTATTTCACCTAGCCATTCCATAACAAAAAGACAATTGTCTTTTTCTGCAAAGAATTACAAAAGAAATATTTCCATTTGTTTTGGGTACCCCTTTAAAAACTAGAAGCAGATTATCTCAATCTCACATTGTTCAAAATGACAATCCTCAATTTAATTTAATATAAGATTCTAAACTCTTTTGCCCCTTTTTCTAAAAACCTTTTGAAAAAAGGAGCTGGGGCTCCAGCGCCTTTTTTATAATAGACAGTGATGATGATGGCAGTTCTTTGAACAATAGAATTTTTAAATATTTGTTTTTTAAACGTTTGTATTCACAATGCATGATAAATTACATACATGGAGACGTGGATCATGATAAAAATATTTTATTTCAAACATTTTATCAATTCCGAACACTCATTCATATTAAAAATACCAAACAAATAGGGATCCCGTCGTCGATGGATCATCGACTTAAAATTATTAAGCGTCCTTTGTAAAATAATTTCATCAAAATTAAAATTGTTTTTTCCCCTCCTCTTTCTCATGGCCCTTCAAATTTCATCTGTAATCTCATAATTTGAATTAACCTTACTGTAGAGCTTACTTTATTCTTTACACAGAGCTCTACAATATGTACGCGTGTATAAGAATGGGAAGAGGCGGTCCAGTTCAAAGGGGCCCTCCTAGAGGGCTGTACCCTTTTGCCGTTCGTTTCTATAGCGTACATATATATATAGAGCTCTGTGTAGAGGATAAAGTAAGCTCTACAATAAAAGACAAGACAGTTCAAGAGACTTTAAATTTAAATTTATTATTGAAGGGTCTCCCAAATTGTTTCATTTATTTCTCTGACCATGCCACCATTTTCAATCACATTGAGTTAGAATTTCCCGCCATAATTCATATAAGAAAAAAATTGGATGTTTCGTGGGATAATTTAAATCTCATGAAGAAATGGTTGCCTCTATTTTGGGGAATGAGACAACTCTCTTGTGTCATGAGAATTGTTTACTTTCCACGTGACAATTTTCTTCAAACTAATTTTTTGAATGTTCAATTAAAAAAATTGAAATTGTTTCACAAGATTCCCTCGAGTAGGTGGTACAATTATTCGGGCCCTTGTGCCCTCAAATCAGCTATTGACATTATGTTACCCGTTCTAAAGAATCATCTTCTAAAACGAGTGCAATTTCTTCGTATGTCCTACATCATTTGAGTGCCAAATTTGTTTATTTGGTTCTTATTACGAATACCATTCCTACGTGGCAGTTGAAATTGAAAATGTTATTTTTATTTTCTAATTTAACGTATGGTCATTTATTTTCTGTGCCTTGTGCCAGCTTGACCTTTTCTTTATTTCTGTGTCACCAAAAAATGAAGATTTTGTACCAGAATGCTCCCCAATTACAAAAAGTGCAATTTACTTTCAATAAAAATAATTTAAATTTACCACCACTACACTCATCTCTCTCACCTTTTCGTAAGGAGAGGTCAATGACCTTGAAACATTCAGTACCCAATTTTTTACTCTCAATTCCCAATGCCACATGGGGAGCTTCAAGTGAGGGCATTGGCATAGTTGCTTTTTAAAACCAAGGTCTGAGGCATTAGCCACATTTCTTCACTTGTCCAAATGGTCAGTGACCGGAAAATTGACCTTTAGATTCATAACCAGTGACGATATTTACCAAGAGATGTCATCCATTGATATTTATGTCACTTCATTTGAACCACCAATTTGGCAATTTTCGATAATTTCTCAATTAATGTCGGCCATATTTATAGTGACAATCTTCTACGTTTACGTCAGATGCATAAACAAAGCGGGAAATTCAAACGTGGGCTCACTGTACACAAAAACCATCAGTTCCATTTTCTGGTTGGGCCGTCTTGTACTTGAACAAATAGACCGAGAGTGGCCATTTTTAAATGGTGAGAAAAGAGTGCAGAGAGTACATAAGTTAATGTTAGGGGCGTGGCTTCTAATGGGGGTGGTACTGAGTAATGGGTACAAGGGCATGGTCAAATCCCGCTACGCCGCCTCTTTCCCGTACAAAACCCACTAGAAGTATTCCTCACAATTTGTGAATGGACTCGACCCGAAATTTATTATGGAGAGTTAGGGTCAGAGTTGCAAAAATATTTGGACAAAATCAAAGACTTTGAAATACGATTCAAAGATGATCCGATCAGATTTGAAGTCCGGGTATCATGATACCCGTTTTACGCATAGTACCCGAATCGGGCACTACAATACCCGGAAACTGAAATCTGAGTTCAGATTCGGATTCCACGTAAAATTTCACCCTAGGGCATATCCGGACAAATTATTTTGGCGACACAATTGGTGGAAAATAGTGACCCGACAGAACAATTTTTGCAGGTCAAATTAAGGTCAAATAAATTTTTCCCGCGCAAATTTCTTATTCAAAAAGTTCAATGGGGTCTTTTTTACCAGCCCAATAATTTTTTGCATTTTTAATTTGGCCATTTTGTCATTATTCTAGTGACCCAAAGTAGCCCTTGTGTGTTTGGCGGGAAACCGCCATTTTGGCAGGATGGTTGGGTGACCAAAAACTGACCCCACTAATGGACATTCTATGTGTCAGGTTTCAGAATTTTTTATCACATGGTTCTCCAGGATTAAATTTTTGAAAATGGTCATTTTAAGCACTTTTTGGCGTAAAATGGATCACGCCGACCCGCCTGGCGGGTTAGTTTGTGACTACATTTTTCCAATATTTTTTTCCTAGATGCAGTTTGACCTCCTCTACAAAATGAGATCATAAAAAGTGACCCCTAGGTTCATCAGCATATACTGACTTTGGTCGAACAGGTCCTTTCAAAATATTTTGAGGTTGAGACCAAAGACCTGTTTTCATAGATAGAGATAGATGCAAAGAACGAGTGATGAGACGCATTTTTCCAAAATTTTCTCATGGTATTCCCTTTAGAAACATAAAAATGTCCTCTCGTCTCTCGTTGTTTTGCCTCTATCTCTGCCAATGGAAACAGGCCTTTAAGTCAGACGCCAAAGTCCGTGACTTTTTCCCATAAGTCTTATATGCAGTTCGCTTTTTTTGTGCGAAAAATTTGAACGAAAAATTTTGGATTGCTTTTTTCGTGTTGAAATAATTTTTTTAAAAATTCGGGAAGAACATACATCGACGAGTTGACCTATAGTTCTGCCACTCCCGACCAATGAAAATGGAAGTTGCTATGCAAAATTTTCATTACGCGCAAACGAAACTGTTTTGATTCAGTGAAATGAAAATTTGATTTGCAACTTGCATTTTTATTGGTCGGGAATGGCAGAACTATAGGTCAACTCGTGGTCAACTCGTCGATCTATGTCCTTCCCGAATTTTTAAAAAATTTATTTAAACCCGAAAAAAGCAATCCAAAATTTTTTGCTCATATTTTTCGCGCTAAAAAAGTGAACTGCATATAAGACTTAATTAATTGAAAGAATGACGGACAAGGAATTTTTCTCGTCTCAAATAATTGCGACGTAATTAGATTTTCAATTGATAAAAAATGAGAATAGAATTTTTATTCCATCAAAAGAAAATTTTTAAATATTATTTTATTCAATTTTTAAAAGCTTTGATTATTTATAACATAATTCATCCCAAAAAATAAGCATCTTCTCAAAAACGAGTTTAAAATTCTAATACTAATTAATTTACATAAATTCAAAATGGATTTTAAGTCATACAAATTAAATTTCCTTGTCTCTCCATTTTTATTCATATAAATTCTAAGATGAAGAAGAAGCAGACATGAAGTGCGTGTTGAAACTTGTTTGGACCAAGGTTGTTCCTTAAATTTAATTACAGGTAGACAAACCAACAACCTTTAGATTGTTGATTTTTATCTACCTATGACAAATTCTTGAAAAAAGTGTAAAATTAATTCTAATTGCCGTAATTTTCCAGTTTTTTTTTATTCCCAAAAATCTCCAAATCTATTCAAAAAATTCGCATCTCATTTTTCCAAAAAGAAACTGACCTTGAAATCACCAGAGAAATAAAAACGATGAATTTATTCCAAACCCCAACAGTCTTTAAATTTCTTTCAACTTGAACACAACAAAAAAAGTCTTGACCCCTCTAATCAATTTTGAAATTTTATTTTATCAATAAAACAACAAAATCATTTCAAAAATGAGAACTGCCACCATCATGACGATCCTCATGGCCACCATTTTAATTTCCATGAGTTTTGGTAAATTAAATAAATATTTAAATATAGTATTTAATTGAATTGTAATTAATTTTCAAATAAATTAAACAGAACCTGCCTCAGCTGGATCACCCGGGGAATGTCCAGATGGCCCAGATTGCAATATGTATTCGGTTCGTAGCGACTGCACAATCGACTATTCAAAACCCGGCTTGGCTGATGATTGCAAGGATGGTATGAAATGCTGTAAAATCGGTTGTGCTTTAATGTGTGTTCCAGTTTAAATTGTTTTTAATTTACATTAACATTACATTGTTTCCAAAATGTTTATCATTAAATAAAAATTTGAAAAATAATACTCATTTGAGCTCTTCACTTCAATAAAATTATTTGCATTTTAAATCCTCGTACATTAACATAAAAAACATTTTATTAGCTGATTACCATGACATTTAGTAATTAACTGTTTCAAAATTCGTAAGCTTGTTTTGAAGTGGCCACCCCAATCAATTCTTTCAGTGCATTGTTTTTTCTTTACTTTTCTTTTTTCTGGACAAATGTCATTGTGAATTTTAAAAACCATTCAAAACTTTTCGGGAAGAATTTGACGTTTGCAAATTTTAACAGCAAAAATGTGTTCATCATCATTCGTCATTCACACTCGAGCTCTCCTCAACCGTGTCATTTTGCAGGAATTTTACTCAATTGAATTCAGCGTCCCATGATGGGACTCCCATCATCACCTGTTCACTATCCCGTACATCTCTCAGTCAATTGAGAGACACGTGACCAACATGGCCGCCTACCTTTTTTTGACCCCTGGGAGAATAATTTGTATGAAATATTGAATTTCATGGGCAAACAAATGTCAGTGTTTTAAACAACGTCATTATTTTATTTCATGGCCCAGGTGGACATATTTAAATTCTTGAAAAAGTTCGTGTCAATTCTACTCGTCTTTTCTACTTTCTAGTCTAAAAGAAAAAAATGACAAAGAAATATTCACACAATACTAAAATGCAAATTGTTAAGGGCACCGCCTCCAATACGTGGAGCTAATAATCCCAATCTCATATTGTTCAAAATTTACAATACCCAATTAGCTATGCAGCCATACAAAAAAATTGTAGACAATTTTTTTCTTTTGTAAAACTTTTTTGAAACAAAGTCTTGGAATAATAGGCAAAAATCATGGTATTCATTCTCTTTTAAAAATACCATCAATTGAACATCTTCACAAGAGACATAAAATTAAACCCTCAAATAGACAGTGACGAACAGTACCAACAATATAGAATTTTTAAATATGCTTCTTATTTCTTTTTTGTTCATCTATTTGTTTTTTAAACTTTTTGTATTCGCGATGCATGATAAATTACATAGGTAAATGGAGACATAGATTGGCGAGAAAAATATTTTATTTCAAACATTTTAGCAATTCAGAACACTCATTCATAGTGACCCCAATTGACTTCAAATTAATCTCCATTTTGAAAATGATGTCATCAAAATTAAAATTATCTTTTCCTCTCATCTGCGTCATTACCCTTCAAATTTCATTTGCAATCTCCAAATATGAATTAACATTAAAAAACCAGACAGTTCAAGAAGGGACTTTTAATTTAAATTTATTATTGAAGGGTCTCCCAAATTGTTTCATCTATTTCTCTGACCATGCCGCCATTTTTAATCACACTGAGTTAGAATTTCCCGCCATAATTCATATAAGAAAAAAATTGGATGTTTCGTGGGATAATTTAAATCTCATGAAGAAATGGTTGCCTTTATTTTGGGGAATGAGACGACCCTCATGTGTTATGAGAATTGTTTACTTTTCTGGGAACTTTGTTGATTTGAGGACAGAACTTTTTGAGAGGATTCCATGGTCCTTGTGGAACAACTATTCGGGGCCTTGTGCGCTCAAACCAGCCATTGACATTTACTGTACTTACAATAAAAACATTTCTTTTGACACTTCACATTTTTTTTCTTATATTTCACAAAAACTGAGCGCCACATTTGTTTATTTCGTTCTCATTACAAATGCCAGAACCACGCTTGAGTGGACAATTTTATTTTTGTTCCCCAATTTGACCTCTGCTACCCATTCCCTCTTGTCTTGTGCCAATTCCTTTTTTGGGTGTCACCAAAAAATGAAGATTTCGTGTCACAATGGCCCACGATTACAAAAAGTAAAATTTACTTTAAATACAAATTTATTTCAAATTTCAAATTTACCGCCATTAGACTCATCTCTCTCACCCTTTCGTCAGGAAGGGTCAATGACCTTGAAGTATTCAATGCTTCATTTTCTGTTATCATCTCCCAATGCCACGTGGGCTCAAAATGGAGGCATTGGTGTGTCCCATCTACTAGTACCACTATTTACCGCAGCGTCCGTACCCAACCGAATGTCCAAATGGTCAGTGACCGGTAAATTGACCTTTAGATTCATAACCAGTGATGATATTTACCAAGAGATGTCATCCATTGATATTTATGTCACTTCATTCGAACCTCCTGTTTGGCAGTTTTTGATAATTTCTCAATTAATGTCGGCCATATTTATAGTGACAATCTTCTACGTTTACGTCAGATGCATAAACAAAGCGGGAAATTCAAACGTGGGCTCACTGTACACAAAAACCATCAGTTCCATTTTCTGGTTGGGCCGTCTTGTACTTGAACAAATAGACCGAGAGTGGCCATTTTTAAATGGTGAGAAAAGAGTGCAGAGAGTACATAAGTTAATGTTAGGGGCGTGGCTTCTAATGGGGGTGGTACTGAGTAATGGGTACAAGGGCATGGTCAAATCCCGCTACGCCGCCCCTTTTCCGTACAAAACCCACTGGAAATATTCCTCACAAATTTTCAATGGACTCAACCCGAAATTTGAAATTTATTATGGAGAGTTAGGGTCAGATTTTTATGAATATTTGAATATAATCAAAAAATATGAAAAACGATTTAAAGAAACTGATCAAGAAGCAATTTATAGACTCAGCATGCTCGCATCAAAAACACTTGTGAGTCCCTTCATCGATTCGAGAGACAAAACAAAAATTGTAACTGTTCTCGGTGAATGCAGACAAGATATAGCTCAGTGGCTCCATCATAATCAATCAAATTCTACCAAGCCCATTAATTGTCAAATAGCAGAAAAATATATCGATTTTCTACATCACATCAAATTTATCGAATCCGACAAAGAATTGTCTCAATTAATTCATCATCAACTTTGGCAACCTCGAAAAGTATTTCTGACACGAGCCCAAGATTTTGAGTACTATTGGAACATTTTTAAAATCCAAATGAAGGGGAATAAAATTCTCAAGTTTTCTCATAATCGAAATATTTTCGATGACTCTCTCGTCGTCACTGAAGGTTACGTCATAGATGACACAATTAAGAAATGGCATTTGGATTTTATTTACGATCGAATGGATGTTTTGATGACCTCTGGAATTTATTGGTTGTGGGAGAAATGGGATCATAGTCGACAAATTCGAGACAGGACTGGATTGAGTGGGATGACACGAGTCGATGAAAACGTCGCGAATTACGAATCCCTTTCGATGGGTCATTCTGGTCTTGATTTACTTTTCATGGGGTTTTACTTCACATTTCTTTTGTCAGCTCTGACCTTCACCATAGAAATTTTTTGGAAAAGTCGCCAGTCAATTTATTGCTGGTTGATAAAATGATTTTATAAAGTTGGATTATTTAAGTAAGGTTAGGTAATAATCAGTAAATACTAATTGATGGGGTAGTTTGGCACTAACTACAGCGGAAATCAGTGACAATAACACAACTATTGCCAAAGGGAAGCTTCAATTCATTATTTTACTTGATTTTCTTTACAATTTTAAGTTTGGGATTTTGTCAGTGTGGGATTTTGAGTTGACCGTGTGGAAATTTTTCGTAGATAGCCACGAGTTTCTGGTAAATAATTGACCATTGTTAAATGTAAAGAATTTCGAGACAATTTTTTGAAAATAAAATTTGAAGACAAAATTCTCATGTATATTTTATAAAACAGATTTATTTGTTTTTATCAATTTTTAATGTGTTCATTCTAATTATAATATAATGTATATATACAAATTATTGAAACCATCAAAACTAATTCTGTGAAATACTTTTGAAATTTTGATGACAAAATTTTGACATGGAATTTTATGTGTAGGGAGAAATGAATTTTAAATTATATTCGGCGGCATTTTGTTTAAATTAGGAAATCACTTGAAAGGACCACATCCATCGGCACTAGTACAAATAAAAGTGAGAGTGAGACCATCTCGGCAAGCAAATTTAGAGCAACAATCAGACCAATCCGAGTTCATGGCATCATTTCCATTAGAAGTACAAAAACAAGAATTGGATTGGCATGGGAATGAATTACAACAATCAGAGGCCACATTACACGGTTGTGACACAGAGGCACACGCACAGCCATTTGTGGGGTCACATGATGCACTACAGCATTGTTCATTAATTGAACAAGTCGCCCCAGTTCCCCCACAACTACAAATGAGACCCACGTTATTCGGATTTGGTGACAGACACTGACCCGCTCCTCCAGTAGAACCCGGGCAACAGTCAAGAGTTGTTTTGCAACTTTGCCCGACTGAACTACAAGAGCAAGTATTGGACGCTTGTAGACAAATGCCGCTGCAACATTCGCTGGCAGTGGCAGTACAATTGCCATCCATCTCAATACAGGGGGCGCACATGTTATTGGTGCATAGTCCACTACAACACGTGGCGTCCATACCACAACCCGTGGCTCCATCTTGGAGACACGAACACACACTGTTGGAACAAACTGTACTACAACAATCCGCTCCTGATGTACAAGCGACGCCCATAGAAGAACATTGACCTCTTCCTTCGGTCACCAGCCACAACAATAAAGTCAATAACAGCCATTCGAATTCCCCGCCCATTTTGTACAGGGTCATCTGAAACAAAATTAAATAGTCTATTTTAAATTTAACTCCCATTCGAGTTTTTTGGTTTTCCAGTGTTTGACACGACATCTGGAGGAGAAAGGGGAGATGAGAAAATTTTATTGTGTACCTTATGTGACGATTTCATGTGGTTAATGGTTTACGAGTCTTTTTTTCTTATTTATTTGAGTAGTCACGTGATACTTTTGGGCTTTATGGTACGTACAATTGTATTCTCACATCAATTGTGAGGAGAAAAAAATGAGTGGGAGGATGTTGGGAGTTGGGAGGAGGAAGTTATGTGGCAAATTCTTCAATCTTGATTAATTAATTACATCAACACATTCTCCATGTGCCATATGATATACACGTCTTGGAATTTTTGGATAAGCAAAATCAACAAATTAAAAGTTTCCAACCTTAATTCTGTCAACTTGATCAATTGGTATAAAATATCAAGTGGACCAGACTGGAATCATTTTTGTTATGCGTCTGGGACTTTCTCCGATTATTGGGCCTTTCATCGGGTCATTTCAAACGATCTTGTGTCTTTGAATTGAGACCCATGGATTTATCTGGAGATGAATTTTTATTCGAGCCCGAACAAATTGAACACGTTCGTCCAGAAACCTGAAAAATGAAGGAGAATTTGGAGTTGTGGATTTTATAGGAAATAATTTTCAGAAAAATATTGAGACTGACTTTAGTCAAAGGAAAACTTGAGACTGTCGTTTTCTCACAACAACCATCCCTTTTTTTCACTGGACCCTTTCCCAATTTGGAACCCTTAAAGGCATGTGGGGAGGGACAAAGAGGTTTATATGTACAAAGAATATTTTGACCTCGTTTCTATTTTTATAACCTTTTGGGTTGAGGTAAGGTTGAGTTGCACAATGCTGCCTCCCGTAAATAATTGATTCTTTGAATCAAAGTTAGTTCCCGCATTACCTCGGCAGGTCAATCTTAGTGACATTAAACCTAACCTTCTTAGATAATAGTTATTTAAGTAAGGTTAGGTCAATCTTGGTACGATTCACATGCCGAGGTGACCGGGAAACTAATCTCCTTCGGAGACACTCTTTTTTTTAATGGGAGGCAGTATGGGAAATTGACATGGGAAGAAATCGTGGCAGCGTTGGACGTTTCTGGGCGGGGCATGAGGAGGCAGCATCGGAGGCAGCACTGGGAAGCAGCATGGGAGGCACTATGGGAGGCAGCATTGTGCAACTCAACCTTACCTCAACCACCTTTTGTATAGCTATATGAACCATGTCTATACTATAAACCATCTCTTATATTTTTCCACTTTTGGTCGGTCTGTTGAAATAAATTCAGTCTGTTCATGGATGAACCACAAGTCACGGAACAGGATTTTCATTTTCATCAACTTGAGTCGGGAATTTTGAATGAAACGCGGAATTTCAACTACAAAAATTAATTTTAATTGAAGCCAACCTCCTAGAGGAAAAAGCCAGTAGTAAAAAATTTCCCCAATTAAAATGGGAAAAGGTAACAAAATAAATGCAAGAAATATTTGAAAAGATAAATAAATGTCGGAACCAAACAAAGACAAAGATTCAAAAAGTTTACGATCCTCTTCCACAAAATCACCCCATCCCAAAAACTTTTCCCAATCAACCCAAAGTCCAAATATTCCCGAACTGAAGAGGGCGTTCATTTTAAAAATTAAACGTTTCCGGTGAACTTCATCTGGTCCATCGGGTCCATCGACTTGGTACATAAAATTAATTCCCATATAACTATCCGCCTCTTTCCGATTATGAGCAAATCGTAAACGTAACAGTCCATTTTTATGCGCTGACATTTGCAATTTGAATTTGTTCCAAAAATATTCAAATTCATCCGCCAAAACAATCATCACAGACCCCGCTTGGCTAAGCCGTCCCTTGATCAACTCATCCATTTGTTCCTCACACGTGACTGTCGTATTAGCCAAAATAGTTTTATTTCCAATATATTCTCTACATGATGCGACAGCATGACAATTTGATTTGTGGAATGGGATTCGATGATTGGCGCGAAAATCTTTTGAAATTTTCCTGCACTCCTTGTAGCAAGACAACGAAACTGTTCCAGCTTGATTCCAAAATTGGCGAGTAAAAGTTGAACGCGGGATGCTCACTTCTTCAAAGAATTTAATTTTGTACACACTTTTTGGGTCAAGAACCCTGGACGGACACTTTAGGGTCAATTCGGCAACAAAAATGGAAAATTTTCCATTCTCAAACTTGAAATCATTCAATTGTTTCCACTCTGTCACGTGAGGGAAGCTCACAGCGTATTCTGCTTTCACAATCCCCCGGTAGGCGTTGGTCAAGATGAGTCCCATGGGAAGCCAAACGAGCAAAATTATTTTTGAAATTCGCGCTTCCTTTGTACTTGACACAGTCAATGTCACGGGGGCGTCTCCTTCATTTTGTTCAAGAAGAATGCGGTAAATCCAAAAAATGGATTGGTACACCAAATAAATTTTGCCTGGTGGCTTCATTGATGACCACAAGATGGCGGTGATGACAAAAGTAGTCGAGAACCAGAATACAAAGAGGTAGAGCCACACAAAAACGTTGAAAGGAGTCCAATAAATTTCCCTGCCACTAGCGCTCTCTTGGACTCTATCAGAAGTGATAAATTTATACGATTTTGATTGGCCAGTCAGATAAACGGAATAGGCCATGCTGGAAGCTTCAGAAAGCCCATGGGACTGCCTGATCCTAAATTGTCCGTCATACCATTGTAGTTTGACAAGTTGAGGATCATAATTCAAACTTCTGTTAAATCCCGCCAAAATAAAGTCAGCTGTAGAATATTCAATTGACTTGGGATTGGTTCGACGCATCGGAGAGGCGGAGCCTAATTGGTGGGTGTATCCTGTTGGGAGATCTGCATAAAATTTTTCGAGGCAAAACTTATTTTGATAAATGCCCCATAGAATGTTCCGCCCAAAATCGATGGCTTGATGGTAAACTTTCAACATTGTTGGGTAGCAAATGCCATGACCATCATCAGAAGCGGGACATTTAAATTTTGAATATTGTACCACATTTTTATTGCCACAATAACCACACATGAGGTAGCCTTCTTGAAGGTCAGTGGGGTACAAAATTATAAAAACTAGTTCTAATGCGTCTACTAAAACTAGTACCAAATGACGGATGCGCTGCATCAATTGACTAATATTTGGTTGACCTGGGGTCACAAAAATAGTGAATTTTGATTTGAGTGGGGTGTAAGTTGAGTTCGAAAAGATGGAGTAGAATTGACTTTTGAGTAGACGCGACTCATTAATTTGGGTATTTAATTATTAATTTCACCTTCGACATTTCACCTTCCGTCATTTCACCTTCCCGACATTTCACCTTTCCGACGTTTCACCTTCCCAAAAATTTTTAAGTCCCTTAAAATGGCAGTGACCATTCTGTTCATTGCCACCACTTGACCAATATCAAAGACTGTGTCAATGGGACATAAACGACTATGATTTCTAGTGGGATTATCCATAAAAACAATTTTCCTTTATCTGTTCAGTCATTTTGGTCGCAGTTAGTGCTCGAACTACCTCAGCAATCAGTTTTAACCGGTTTTTACCTAACCTAATTGAAATAATCCCATCACACAAATGGGTCGTCCCACTCAGAACAGTCTACTTCTATCCTAAAGAAGTCATCTTTGATATTGGTCAAGTGGTGGCAATGAACAGAAGGGTCACTGCCATTTTAAGGGACTTTAAAAATTTTGGGAAGGTGAAACGTCGGAAGGTAAAATGTCAAAAGGTGAAATGGAAAAGGTGAAACGTCGGGTAACCTTAATTTGATCGTCTGACTCGTTGCCTTGAACGATAATGAAAGAAATGTAATATTTCCCATGTTTCACTTGACCCATGACCTTTGTCATTGCCAATGTTTCGTAGTGGCCATTAAATAGGGATTTCCAATCTGTTTTTATTTGATTAGATACCCGTCGGCTTGCTGTATAAAAGTCTGTGACGAGAATAAGCGGCAGTTTGGTGTAAGAAAAGTCTATTGGTGGGATTGTGGTATAAATCCTGGCGTAGATGAAACAATCAGAGGTGGCGTTGAGGTATGAATTTAGTTTAATGTATTTTAATTTGTTATTAAATTTCAGGGCATTTATAAAAGTGAGATTGATGAGAAACAGAATCACAATTAAATTTGACATTGTAAAAATTATTTTAGTTTAAAATTTGGATCGATTTGGGAACAACAGAAAAGCAAAGAAAAATTGAGGATTTTTGAGGACTTGCATAAAAAATGAGAATGCTTATTTATTTTATGAAAAATTGGGACGCTCAATTTGTCATGCAAGTGATCGTCACGTTAAGTCAAATTCAAACCACGACAGCCGATAGCGTTTAATTTAAATTACAAAAAACTTAAATATAATTTGAAAAAAGAAGCTTGAGCTAAAATTAAAGGATCAAAACAACAAATTAGAATAAGTAAGACTAAGCAAATACGAATTGTTTGCATAATTCACTTTGACTTTTTTAATTTTTCTTTATTTTTGTGCGATGAAGGATTTTCTATTTGTTCTGGACTCAAAAAAATTTCCTAGTGCTTGTGGCTGTACTTTTAATTAAAAAAAAACCATCAAAGTCGCAATTTTTTCCCACGATTTTAATTACTTTTGGAAACAAATCCGGGAATCAATAAAATTAGTTTTATTTTTTTTTGCGTGACAAAAAAATTAATTTAATTGACGGCAACTCAAATCGCTTTCAAAATCTTTTGTCAAATATTATGTCATTTATTTAATTAATTCTTCCTGACCTCCGACAAAAGGTCAATTACTATTATTGACCTTTTGTAAATGGTAAACAACACAAGTTAGCATTTACACAACACCAAAATGATCATTTTTCAATTTCACTTTGCCACTCCAACATTATCACTGACTAGAGTTTATAAAATATTTTTATAATTAAATCTCAATCACAATATTTTGCAGTTATGAATTGTAAGTCATTTTTAACTTGATGTATTAATTAAAATTAATATTGTTAAAATAATAATAAATTTTTAATGATTATATTAATTTTCGACTGGCAGACAGTACGCAAACCCCACTCCCATTCCCCGAGCTTTTGTACTGTGAGCCGTCTTGGAAAAAATTTTGGGCACCATTCAACTCAATTGCAGAATATCCGCAACTTGTAATTTGCATCATTGGGTGTCTCACAAATATTTTGAATTTTGTTAGTTTTTCGCAAAAAAGTATGCGAAATTCAACCAACAGAATTTTAATTGCACTTGCCATTTCAGACTTTCTTTTTGTCTTTAAAAAAGTGATTGAAAGAAGTCTCCTTTTTTATCGTCGTCAATATGGCGACTCTCGCTCGTCCTATCGGGTTCAACTGGAACTTCTCATTGAAATCATTTTATTTCAGGTGAGCCTATAGTCAACGCCTATAAAAATGGTCGCATTATTTAGTCTATTTTAAAATCACCGCTCTAAAATTTCAGCTTTTTCACAATTGGGCCATTTTCAACACTTTGCTATTAGCTCTGTGGAGATTTTTTGGGGTTTGGTACCCCCTCAAAGCAAAAATTTGGTACACAATGCCAATGGCTGGACGGTCAATTTTTGCCGCCATTTTTTTGAGTTCTTTATTTACCAGCCTCTTATTCATCAATCGCCGCATTGAACCGAAACTGAATGAAGAATGCGGGGCAAATTTAAATTCAACAGAAATTGATCAAGATTGTTTTGTCTATGTTGCCGCACAAAATGAAATGGGCAAACAAATACGAAATTGGGTTCAAGGGTAAAATTTTCAAATTTCGTTCTAAATAACTCTAGTTTTAAATGACCTTTGACATTTTAGGTTTATTTTTTATTTGATAGATGGCTCATCAAAATAATTCCCTGTATAATGTTGACCATTCTGACAATCGGACTAATTATTTCTCTAGTACGGAGTAAAAGAAATAAAAAAAGCATGACTGAAGGTCAAAGGTCACTCCGTGAAAAAAAGAAAGGACAAGAAGATGGGGAATTCGACCGAACAACTTTAATGTTGATTATAATTTTGATTATATTTATATGTACAGAGTTACCTTTTGGGATTTTTCGTATTTCCGCAACCTTTGTCAAGTCACCCAGATCATTTGCCATGCAGTGTACGGATCATGCCCGGGAATTTTTCAATTTTTCTGAAATGATTAGTAGCGCTACGAGTTTTTTTGTTTATTTATTCATGGGTCGTAAATTTCGGGAGGCTTTGGGTGCAGCCATTCATTTTCGTGGGCCCTGATTTGAAGCATGTGACCCTTAAGTTTAAATCATTTTGCATTAACATTAATCAATTGGCTCCTAAAGTGACATGCAGCAACGTGACGACGAGGGCGCCAGAGGGCGGACGGCGCCCGGGCCGGGCCATGGGAAGTTTTTGGAGAGAAGTTTTGAAAAATTAAACTAAATTAATTAAAATTTTACCTCAATATTTGCACACCTTAATCAGTTGGCTTCATTGTTTTACATTTTATATACACGCATGCACATTGCACATGAAGATTACTACAATAATAAATATTATTTATGATGTACTGTACATTATGTCACATTATCATCTGAATATTAGGCAATATTAAGCACTCATGCATTAAAATTGTTTCATAGGGAAAGTATGAATTTCGAGGAAATGATTTTTTTAGAATCTTGTTCTGCAAAATCTTTTTCTCAAGAAAAAAAAACTTTAATTTAAATTGAGTGTGTTTTAATCTTAACACATTTTGATTTTTGGTGTGTCAGCTATGGGTAGAAAACACAAGCCAGAGCATTTAAAAAGTGTCAACCCAAAAAAGGAAGAAACAGGAAGTCAGAAAAGAAAACGACAAAAGTTACGCGAACTTGAAAATATGAAACTCGCTTCAAAATTGAAGTCTTAAAATAATTAAATTATTTTAATTTTCAGGTTTTACAATAAATATCCAATTTCTTTGTTTTTAGTAACATTTGATTTATCTGATTCTTTTACATGGCCAGCCGGTCCAATTGACTCCGAATTTAGATCGACATTGTTAGAGACTGGTCCGGAACAAAAAATTCTCTCTGAATATCCCATGGGTAAAGGGGGAAGATTTCAGTCATCACACTTTGTTGGACAAAAATCAAATGGAGAAATCCTAAAGCATAAGTGGCTAATGTATAGTTATAAATCTAATTCGCTGTATTGTTTTCCTTGTATTATGTTTCATGACACAAAACAAGCTCGTAGTTCTTGGGCGAATTATGGGAAAATAGACTATGCTGATTTTGATCATTTATTGCGCGGGATTATTCGCCATAGGGATAGTCAAAATCATTTCGCTTGCGCTGCAGTGTGGGAAAATCCCACAGCAAAAATGAGCAACGCAGTTGCGCTACATAAGAAAATTGAAGAAAAAGAAGTAAGTTTTTGGGTTGAGGTTTTGAAAGGAATTTTAGACGTGGTATTATTTTTAGCGCAAAATAATTT
>JAQIVZ010001985.1:0-25245 GCA_034700945.1 Arrhopalites spinosus
AAATAAGGTATATACATAAAAGTTGATGAAATAGACCCGGTTTTTATTTCAGACCCGGCTTATTTTTGAAAAATTAGGTCTCAGACCCGGCGTTTATTTCATGTCCGGCTTTTATTTCGTGTCCAGCGTTTATTTCAGTTATTACGGTATACCAAAAGAGAAACTCAACCACGCCTCTACTCTCCCCTTTTAACTCACCGCCTTTCATCTTCATCTTCTCATTTAGTACTTTCTCCATTTATGTTCAAGGAGGCAAAAAGGAGAAGAAGAGGTCCGGTTTTTTTTCTCTTTTTCTCCTCCTTTTTCTTCAAATGCTTGCAAGAGAGAGAGAGAGACGAAAGAGGGGGAAGAAAATAAAGTGTAGAAATTCAACAAGGACAGCAAACGGAAATTAAACCCCGTCTTCTCTTTCCCCTCTGTCTCTTGTATACATACATATATACAACAACATGGAGACGTATGTAGTGTTTTAACATTTAAAAACATTCTTTTTTTCTACTTTAAATCTTTGTTTATTCTCAAGAGAGAGAGAAAGATGTATTTTCTCTTTTTTTGTACATATGAAAGGAATGAGTAGAGATTTTACAAGAAAAAATAGTAAAGAAAAGAGTGAAGAATTTAGTGGAAAAAAATTAAGCGGTACAGTGTACAGTAATGTATACTTACACAAGTTGTATTTATTTAAGATGGAGGAATTTATTTAAAAATAGAAAGCAAGTCTTATGGTACAATTTTTTTCCCTTGTAGTTTGTCATCTCTCGTTTATTTTTCTACAGTAAAAAAAATTGTTTCCCAACTTCCTTAGTTGTGCGTAGTTCCTTGCGCCAAGAAAGGTAAATAGAAGAGAGAGAGAGAGAGAGACATGAAACAAGGTAGAAAATTGTTATTGAGGGAGTATATAAAACTCATTGTACATGAAAAGTTTATAAAATTTATGACTTGTACTTAACTTGAAGAGAGAATGGAAGGATATGCGAAAGACAGTCGATGAAGAGTTGGCTAGAAATGGCAATGAACGAGGAGGGGGGAGAATTCTTCTACTTGTGTCCCTACGTCTAGTTACAAACAGACCCGTAACCTCTCAAGTTCATTGAATAATAGAGAAGAACATGAATATTTATATGGCAACGAGAGGGGGGCCAGAGCTCAGCTCACCGTTTATGTAATATAATTGTTATATGGTTCTATTAGTACGTATGTCTAATCGTAAGTATATAGAATTACTTGATAATTTCTTAGAATGAAAATATTTTAAGACGATTCCCCCATATTTTAGAATGAAAGAGAGAGAGAGGGCCGCCTTTTCTTGTATAATTTTACATAATGTATATCATCAAAAACTAATTAGTTTTGATGATACAAATAAGTAAGACAGTTCCTTTGATCTTTATCCCCCTCCCCCCTCTCAACATAAACATTTATTTACATCCTCCTCCCTTACGGGCTAATTTTGAGCTAATTCATTCTTAAAGTTAGAGTTTTAGTCAAGTTGTAAAATAGAAATGAACGTTTTTAGTTAAGATATGTACATTAATTTGTAATAATAATTTTTTTTTGTTTTTTACAGGTCGACCACCAGCCAAATTGACATGGTGGCGAGGTGGTTCACTTATTGATGACAATTATCGTGCCATCACTGGGGAGACAGTAAATAATAAATTAGAAATCAAGCAATTGAGCCGATCCGACCTTCACGCTGAATTAACTTGCCAAGCTTCAAATCACAATTTAAGTGAACCCATTTCTACCAAAATTAAAATTGAAATGTATTGTAAGTGACCCCATTTTTTTATTTTTTTATTTTAATAAAATACACAGCTGCAAAAAAAAATGTTCTCAATCTTTAAATCTTTGGATTTAAAGATTTACTAAATTTAGGGCAATCTCACAAAATCTCCATGATTCCTTATAACCTTGCTATATATTTAAATATGTGAATAATAAACTTTCTCTTGATCATATGACTTGTCTTACTCTCTCTTGTGAAAATTGTCAAATTCACAATTTTACATTTTGTTGATGATATATTACTACTATCTCAAGCCCCCACATGGAATGATGGACAGAGAGATGGATGACAGTTTGGCATGGTCGTCGTTTCATATGAGGAAAATAGGAAGGGGAGGGGGTAGAAGCTAAACATGGACGTCACATAAGGATAAAACTGTCTCTGTCTCTCTTTGCCTTTGGATGATGATGATGAGGAGAGAGAGAGAGGGAGAGGGAAGAGATGTGGAGGTGGGGAGAGAGTAGTTGAGATTTTAGAACAATTTTGAGAGTCGAGCAAAGACGAAGAGAGAGAGAGAGATTTGAATGACGAGAAGAGACAGAAATCTAAATAATAAAATAAGTTTTTGAAGAGAGAGAGAGAACGTCCCATGGAAATATTATGATGTCAAGCCACAAGACTGAAACTGAGAGAGAGAGAGAGAAAGAGAGAGAGAAGATGAGGGGGGACTTTACGCCTCAAAGTCTTGGGTGATGTATTGTCCCATTGCTCCTTATTTCCACAACAATTTTCCCTTACCTTACATACTCTACAAGTATATCCCTCCCATAGTAAAACGATTCTCAAAGCCAAAGACTGTAGAGTTTGAATAGGGAAGAGAAATATATTTATTTTGTACATATTTATCATCTATCTCTTTATAGGAAAACTCAAAATTATTATCTGATGTCACATACAAGTGAAAATGAGTTTCCTATATGAAATGGAATATGTGGCATATTCCCATTCCCAAATTTCTCTCACCATTTCCCCCCTCCCTCTTCATCCTTTTCCCTTGCCCTCTCCCTCCCCCCTCCCTGTTTTTTTCTGGGTGCAAGAAAGTAACAAGAATTTACGAGTTTTGTGAGTATGTAAATGACAAAATATAGACATGTTCTTCTTTGGTCTTTTCTTTACTGGGGAGGGGTGTCACATTTCTCACTTGTATTTTTTTCTTTCTCTCCCATTGTCTGCACCATCATTAATCTAAGACGAAGACACGTGTCATTCATAAAGACATTTGTCACTCGCTCCCAACCAGTCACTTTAACTGTCTCATCAAATTGTGTCTTGGATATTCTATTGTGTAACTTATACACTTAAATTGTCTACCATTTTCCTTATTCTTTCTAAACAACTTATTCCACATTTTCTTCAAACTTCTCTCTCTCTCTGTGCCTGTGACTTCATATTTAAATAGACACAAAGTCATGCAATGTACAAGTTACCTGATTTTTTTTCTGAGTTAGGAGGCTGCCGGCTGCCAATGAAATATTTTGGTTTGTAGTTCATAAACTCGAGACATACTTGACTAGTGCCAATGGAAAGTAGAGGAAATTGAAATTATATTGAAAATTTCTAATCTGTACATGACAAAATGTTTACTCTTTTTTTTTGCTCCTCTCCATTTTTAGCCAAAGCCCTGACTTGTCAAAGTCTTTAGATGATGAGGAAAGGTTGAGTTGTATGGGAGACTGTATATAAAATTCAGTGTGCTTGAGATGGCAATGCATCAAACAAAAAACTTGAACTTAAAGTCTTCCCCGTGAAGGACTCGCTTGAAAAGCTCTTGAGCTAAAGCACACACATTGAAATCCCCCCCTCTCTCTCTGTGTCCGTTGAAATGAAATAAGAAAATGTTCGGTAGTCTTGATTCATTTCATTGACAAGAAAATTAATTATCATTTGAAAGATTTTCAAAGTCAAGTTCTTCTCAGTATTTTCTTGTTCAAGTTTTTTGGTTAACTCTCTCGTCTCATCCTACATACCATACAAGATGTGAGATGTATATGGAAAAAGATGGGGAGGAAGAGATTTTGAAAATACATTTAAATTTTCTAATCTAGCAACAGGATTCTCCATTCTTCTTGTCTAATTCATTAGTAAAAGTTTGTTGTATATCCTCCCTCTGAATTCATTCATTCAAAAAAAAGGAAAATCCATTCATCAAACAAAAAAAAGCCTTTACATTTATTCAATCCAGAATCCAGTCCTACCTGTCATTTTCTATGAAAGAAAAAAATCTTCTCACACTTTTTTTTTACTACGAGACACAGACAGACGGAGAGAGGGAGATTGAGATTCTATTCGAAAATTTAATTTTATTATACAAATAGAATTTATATTATGTAGTTTATAGTAAAGTTTATAAAGAAAAGAGTTGTGAGTATGCCAGTGGTGAGACACGTGGATTATTTTGAGGTTTTAAAATTTCTTCTTTTCATCATTTTCCCTTTTTCTCTTCAAATAAGTTTGTATAGATACAGATAAATTAATATGAGTCAAACTTTGCCTTACTTTTTCTTTCCCTACAAAATCTGTGTCACTGTAAAAGAGAAAGTATTGAAGTTATGTAATTGAGAATGTACGTTATTTTTTTCTTGAATAATAATACACTCAACACCTCCAATTTTTTTACAAAGGCAGGCAGGTGATTTTTAGAGTCAATTTTGTTCAGTTGAGCACTAAATTTTTTGGAAAGGGAGTCTAAAGTACTTTATAGCATGTAGGTAATTTGATTATTATTTTTTCAAATGAAAAAAGTCAACTTTCTCCTGTATTTGTCTTTTTTAAAAAAATTTGGGTTATTTTTTGAACCATCAACAAAACATGGCGTTGCAGTCAGTCCTCAAACTTTGCTAAATAATAAGTAGGCAATTTCAATTTTATTTGCACAATTTAAAAATCAACAATTCTATCAAAATAAAAGAAGTAGAGTATGGCTCTTATGATGGATATAAAAATTAAACATAATTTTTTATGTTTATTTAACTACAACTACAATATTAACTAAATTTAATACTGTATTTGTTTGGGTACCTACTCGTCTGACTTGTGAGAGTAGGGGCAAAAAAATTAATTCAAGTGATGATTTTGAAATTGTGTCAAGTTTTCAGAGAATTGTTTTGCAATAAAATTTTACTTCGCCATCTCATATATACAAATATTCAAAAATATTTGTTAGCTGAGTGATGGAAAATATTTTTTAAGAGTGAAAGTAGCATGATTATGTATATTACGTGTACTGTAATAATATATGCATGTATGAGTATCTCAACATAAATTAAAATTTGCGTAGATTATTCAAGAGTAAAAACATTAACTCTGTCTTGAAAATGATTAACATTAGAGAAATGAGACTACATAATACAGACAGAGAGAAATTGTACAAGAGAGAGAGAGAGAGAGAGAGAGAGGGAGAACCTGAGGGAGAGAAAATTTTCATCCATGAATTTTTGGGGGGCATGTTATGTTTTGAAACACACACAACTATTGCCTAATAATGGGAACCGTAATGAGGTTCAAGATGAGTTCTAATTAGAGCAACTTTGAGTTAAATTACTATTGCATTAACTCATGCATAAATGCATGCTGAACCCTTGGAAACTAAACTTTTTACACAGACACAGGGCCTAGACTAGTGGAAGTAGTAGTCGTCGTAGTTATACATAGAAAAGAGAAAACTGAAAGGTAAAAGCTAGAGAGAAAGTGTTTGATAGCTACAAAAAAAACTATGTTAGAGGAAAAACCTTGCTCATTCTAGAAGGTCGTCCAAATAGTTTACTTTTACTTTTTGCCTTTCTCTTTCTTTCAATGTGGCTTTCAACTTTCTTCTTCTATTTTTTTTTCACCACAAAACTTTAGTCTGTATTTCAAGAGAGAGAGAGAGAGAGTTTTTGGCCAAAGCCAATGGATTTAGAATTAAATATATCAAGCCATGAATTTCTTTCTGTAGAGTTTTTTGTGTATGTACAAAAAATAAAAGTTTTTTTTTATTTCATTTAGTGACTTACATGTAAACTTATTTGTCATTCAATTTTCCAAATCTCAAGTCACCTCCTTCGTACCAATTTCTCACCTAAAAAAATTCCTCCTTTTAGTGATTGTCAATATCCAGAAGGAGAGCCAAATAAAGTAAATTTTTCTAACTTTCACTCTCCAATTTAACCCTAACCTAGCCTACCATAGAAAATAAAAAAAGGGGTCAAGATTCTCATTCTGACTGTGATTTCCATTTCAATTTTATTGAAAATGGAATAAAATTGGATTAGAAGGCTACTAGTCTCTAGTCGTACAAGTACAAGAGACATTAAATCCTTTTTCTTGATTGAGCCCCATTTCTGTGGGGAGAAAACTTTCTTTTTTTCTTGGGACTTTGGGAGAAAATACATAAAAAATAATTATAAATCAATTCTTAGTTTTTTTATCCATTTTAAACAAGACACAACACACACACAGCAGTACAGTACACTACAATTTGTATATTCCGGTGAAAGTATGGGACATAATGGCAAGGCATTTGAAGGTCGATTTGACTGTGTAAAGGTTATGGGATATAATAATAAGAGAGAAAAAAAAGAGAAAATAGTTAGGGGTTCTCTAAACTACCTTTAACGTAACACATAGACAACTTTCTCCTCCATTCTCCTTGTTAGACTAAGGAGTCATTTATTTGCAAAAGAAAGGGAAGAATTTAACGATAAGGATTTGGGTTTTTTTTATTATTGTACGTGAAAATGTTCTCTCTATATACACGTATGTACATACGTAAACTGAGACTCATAAAAAAACATAAAGTTTTCTCCTCTAGTGAGAGAAAGTAGAAAAACCACCAGTTTTAGCTTATAGCTCCTTTTAACTCTTTAACTAGAAAGTATGGCTACTCTTTTCATCCTATCAGTCCCCATCTTATCCATGGGCTATGAGACGACTATGAGAAAGTACAGAACCGTCAAGGAATGAATTAAAGTGGAAAAGTGTAATAAGAAGGTTAGCTGTTTCAAGTGGAAGCAATTTTATCAAATCGATATGCATCTTCCTTCTTTTTATCCCATGTCCTACCCCTTTCTCTCTCACTTTCTCCTTTAGCAGTCAACGTCAGTCTCATGCATAACGTAGTCCTTTTTTTCTTCTCCTTTCTCCCTGTCACATTAGTCTTGCCTTTGTCCTTGGACAATGTAATTTTTATATGAAGGGAAAGAAAATCTCAAGTGCATACATTTTGTCCATCCTCAGACCTGTCTACATTTACATTTAGTTAAGTAGTATGTACACATGTACAGTGTACACGTGGAGTGAACTTTCTTTATAAAAATGCAGGCTCACTTGCACTCATGCAATTTGAATTGAATAGGTGGCTGGTACAGTGAGACTTAAGTTTTAATACTATGGTCACACTTTCTCTTTTTCCTAGTCTTTGTAATGACACGGACGGGAGCATTGTAGGCGAATGCATGCTCCTTGTTCCTTGTCGTCAATATCAAAGGGAAAATAGAGGCACGTATTTTTTTTTTTGACTAATTTTGAGCTAAATTTTAAATGACATTTCTCACAAGTCTTAAAGTCACTGCACTTTGTTAGAGTCTAGACACAAAAAAATTGTGTAGGAGAATGAATAAATTCATCTAGTCAAAAATTCTTCTTGTGACCCCGGAGCCTGGAATATTTTTCTCTTTGTGCTTTGTGTGTGTCATTAAATTAGCAAAAGACAAAAAAAAATATGAGAAGATTTTAGCCTACCAGGCGGCTATATTTGACTTGGTTTATTTTGACAAGAAAACTACATAAAGATACTCGTGTATATTTATATATTGAACAGAGAGAAAGAGAGAGTTGAGCTTCTGGCAAAAGTAGCAAAAAGAGGATGCAAATACCGAGACAAAGACAATAGAAAAAGATGAAGATTTTTTAGAGTAGGATTTGAAGCAAAGAGAAAAAAAATTGTTTTAAAATCTCATATATACTCTCTATACTTTATATATAGCCAATGATCTATACACTTGTTTAAAATTTTAAAATGTGAAGACAAGACGTTCAAAAATATTCTGGCAGAGTCATAAATGCATTTGTACATTTTCTCTGTATATATTTTTTGTCACTTGGATTCTTTATGTGAAAGAGAGATGCTAAAATGCTAAAATAATCCAATGAGAAAAGAGAACAAGATTTTACATTTATTTACTAAATTTCAACACTTCTTTTTTGAACAATGGACAAAAGCTTCCTTTTGCCATCATCCCATGCCATGGACCAATGTCATGATATGTACAAATGTTTTAAATGACGACACATGGAAAGGAAACAAAAAAAACATCCATCATTCACTCAAAGGAACTGACGAGAGTGAGAGTGTGACAAAATATGGCAAAAAAAAATTTCTACATGTTAATTGCAAATTCTGTGACTGTCATTTTGTATCTGTAATGCAAAAACTTGTTAGTTATATCTGTAGTTACAGTCATTTCTTAATTTATTTGCACAAGTTTTCCATTGTCTATCCAGAGTTTCAACTATTTTTAAGTGACAGGACAAGAGTGGGGTGAACCGAGTGAAAAAGAGCATTAATTTTGACAAAGCTTCAACCTTAAAATAAAAGACATGCCCCCTCTCTCTCTCCTGGCTACATAATTTTATATTCCACTTAATTTGTTGTCAACTCTTTTAACTACTTCAGCTTAGAGACAACAAAGGGGTGCATTTTTTGTGTTCCGATTAAATAATTTAGTGACAGAACGTTTTTGTTTGTGTGTGTGCTCTTTTATATAAAGTTAAAAGTTGGATTATGATGACAACCATTATAAAAAGTATTGAGAGCCAGTGGGTGGAGAAGTACTCAAGAGACGAGGATTGTGAGAGGGCTTTCACCGCAAGGGGATTCTCACTCGTTTTACTCACTATTTGTATGGACACTATGGAAAAAGGAGAAAGTAGTCGGTATTTAAATTAGATTTAGCAAAAAGGAGACAATAACGTGTACAATGCAAAAAACCAACCGACCGACACAGATAAGAACAGACTGTGGCCGCCAAATAATTCCAACTCTCTCTCTCTCTCTGTGTGTCTGCGGCGCATTACATGCTCAAACTCTGGAGAATTTTGTGTACATATTAATGCCCTCCTCTCTCTCTCTCTCTCTCTGCCTTTCTTCCATGTATTTGAGGAGACGTTACTAGTTTGGAAAATAAAACATGGAAATTAAGAGTAGGAGGCGGAAAGGCCTTGTTCGCTATTTGTTGGGGTAACTTATTTTATTCCATTCGTGTTTAAATGCTCAAAAGAGCCGAAAATTAAAGCGCACTCTGGGGGTCCTACAAAATTTTGGGTGTAGGGTAAAAAACACTTCCACTCGTCTGCCTTTCCACTTTCCATTTCTATTCCTCCCTATGAGGAGAGGGGCTTGGAGTATTTACTACTCAGTGATTTTCATCTCTATTTTACAGTCTTGAACAAATCTTTGCTACTAAACTACAAACAAGTCTCCATGCCTTTTAATCATTCCCTCCCCTCCTCTCTTATGTGTATAGATATATGGGCACAAAAGTCAATTTATTTTCTCAACTTTTTTTCTCTACTTTCTCCTTCATTTTGTTGGAGAAAAGTGTTGAAATAATTTTTAGAATTTTTTTCTATTTAATTTTAATCATAAAATGTGAATAGAGTTGAAGTTGATCTCTCTCTCTCTCTCTCTCTTTCTTTGTGTGTTAAAAAATAAAATGTATTTTTACACATTGTCGGTTTCCGCCCCTTTTCTCTTGATTCATGTCAATCAATTGACTAAAAATAAAATGTAGCCATTCATGAGTTAATGGTTTGTTTAAGTCACATTTCCTTGTTTATCTTTTATCTTTGAATGAATTTTATTGATGAGATGATCTTCTTGTTCAATTTGAGATTTTTTTTGTTTTTTGTTAAATTTAAAGAATTAAAAGAAACAGAATTAAATTAGTAGAATATTTAAAAAATTTTAATCAAAATAATTTAGAATTAAACTCAAAACTAGTTTTATTAGTATTTAATTAGGGATAAGAAATTGAGAATTTAAAAATATAAAAATGTTGAAAAAAGCCAAAAAAAATTCCCTAGAGGAACATTTTTTTTGAAAATGGGTTTCATGAATATTTCCAACTTTTTTTTTTGAAATTCAATATTTTTTTTATATAAAAGATACAGGCTATTGCAATTGTATCGTTTTCAATGGTGAAAGTGTTATAGTACATTTTTCACCTAAACCTCAATCTTGAATGAGATTATTAAAAGTCACAGTCACGTCTCTTGACCTTCCCTGGCCATTGGACTTTGCCATTGTCCCTGTGTTGGTCAAAAACAAAAAAACTTGGTTCTTTTTTTCCCTCAGCAATTTTATTTCTTGTCCACTTTTTATTTACACGCACATGGCGACAGACAAAAAAGAAGGAGCTGGAGCGGAAGCTAAAACTGGATGGCATTTTTTTTGTATTGTTATGTCGGCCACGTTTGCACGCCTGTTAAGTCAAATAAATAATGGTGGACTTTTTAAAATGTTTACAATTTTCCGCTTCACTTGGTATTGGTATTGGCAAGTTAAAAAAATAAATTCATATTTAACATTAAACAATAAATTATTTTATCTTTTAAATTATAGACACAATGTATTTTTTTGACCCATTTTCGCCATATTTTTTATTGAAACAAGACACGGGCCATTTTTTTCGGGGGAGGGGAGGAACGTAAGTACGTGTATCTAGTTTGATAAACGTATGGGGTTTTTTTCAAGTTATTTATTTGTAGCCATACACTCATATCATCTTTTCAATTCTAAAGAGCCAAAGGCGAGTCATGTTATTAGATCAAACATCCGATTGACTTTGTGTCTGCAAGACAAAAAAGAGTAAATTTCATCTCAGCTAAAAAACTCAAGAGCCCAAAAATTATATGGCTCGTATTGTGCACATAGTGTTTGCTTACAACCAATAGAACATGTATTTTTTTCTCTCTTATTTTCAATGTAAAAAAAACTACAGAGCGTCTGTAGTAAAATAGAGTATAATTTTGTAGCACAATAGTTGTTTTTTTTAATGTACAGGGTCAAGTATAAAATTTTAATTAAAATATTTTACTCTAATAAAATTTGTACTGTAATTTATAAATGAATTTTTGATAGTATTTAATATTTTATTTAATTTTTAAAAAGGGAATAATAAAATTTTATTTAAAAAATAATTTTCTTATGGTCCACTCTGTACACACTTTGTGTCGTTGAGGCGGCTCAAGACTCCAAGTTTCCTCACACGTTCTTTGTTTCTTCTTCCCTCTAGTCTCTATCCACAGTCACGAAATTAGATTTCTTTTTTCTTTCTTTCTTTTGTGTCTTATCACTTTCTCCCTTTTTTGTACGGTGCAAAAGTGCACACTACAAATATTGAGGTAAAAGAAATAGAGAAAGTTTTGTAAAGTAAGAAAATATATTACAGACACTTGTACTAAAGACTGAATTATCATATTAGAAAGTTTAGTAAATTAAAAAAAATTCATTTTCTATTGTTTTATAACACTGTCATGTAAATACTAGAGAGAAAAAGAAAAAGAATTGAACCAAAAAAAGGTTTTCATGATGAGACTCCAACTGCCAATACCAATATAAATGGTAGAGTGTACAAAGGAGAAGAGAAGACAACAAAAAAAAGAGAGAAAAGTGGTGAAAGTGGAGGTGGAGCAAGAAAGTGGAGGAAAGAGTCAGCAGAACATTGAGGGCTCCAAGGCAATCGTAGATTGCCATTCCCTTCTCTCTCTCTCTCTTTCTGTTTCCATGAGAAAAGTCCGGGTGAAATTACATAAAAAACGGAAGGGATAGAGAGACCCGGGAGAATGTAGTTCGTGCATTGTTGTTGTGCTTTCTCTTGAATGTCGAATCAGTCTCTTGTTCGAGTAGCCAACAAGAGTAAAATTTTCTCTCTCTGTCTCTCTCTCTCCTACTTGTGCCGTAAGTAAACATACATGGGCTTTGTGGAATAATAATAATGCAATGGTATTTGATATCTATATGTATATACATGAAACTCTTCTTCTATCCAAATTGAATTTATAAAAACCACCAAAAAAATATATTTCAACCCAAAACTTTTTATTTTTACACAAAATGGGCAACATTATCATTCATCAATTTTAATAATCCTGACCATTATTTGAAATATAAATGGTACTTGGATATTTAAATTTGAATTTAATTAATTTAAAATAATTTTTTTCCATTTAGAAATAGTATTTTTTAAATAAATATCTACAACATAAATTATATTATAATGTTTATTATAATATAAAAAAAATAAAGAAAAAATTTCAAAATAATATTAATTTGACCTGTCCACCGTCGTCAACTTATACAGATACTCTCCGGTCATTTTTTTGGTGAACCTGAAAAAAATGAAAAAAAGAATAACAAGTCAATGGTCATAAGAAGAAGAGGTTTGATGTGTTTTATTTTTTTAAAAACATTTTGGGTTCCTCTCTCTTTACCATAGTCGACATGACCATGTTGTCCTGGTATGATAAAAAGTCATTTCGACTCACTTTGATTGTTCGAGTAGAACGCAATCCTTTTATTTCTTTTCATGAGTTTCATGGGAAAACCCACTTGAGATTATACTACGGCTCCGGCTCTTCTTTTTTTAGAGTTTTTTTTTGGGGGGGGAGGCTTTTTCAAGGAGGAAAAAAACAAAAGGACTTTTTTTAGGAGGATGAGTCTCCTCTACTATAGAACATGTAGTGAACAATGAAAATAAAAACTATAGACAAACTTTATATATATTTGACTATATATATATGAGAAGATGATGGGCTTTAAAAACTACAAGTATAGTGTTGTACACACTTTTGTGTAAAACTCTATTTAAATTAAATAAAACTATATTTCTATACAATTCTACATACATACATATACTACATGTAAATACATACGGGCACACAAACTTTTATGTCTAGGACAATGGCTCTCCATGTTTTTTTTTAAATTTCAAGAGCCTTTCTATCTCCATATAAAACATGGTTTATTATGTACACAATTATAACTGGATGTGGGCTGCATCAAAAATGGAGAGTGGTTGTCAGAATGAGAAAAAAACAAAGGGAGAAGAATTAGCAACTTTTTTTTTGTTGAAAAAAACTTTTATTTTGTGTTTCTCTCTCTCTCTCTCTTGTATAAAATACTCAAAATCGAAAACTCTTTGTACAAGTCTGGCCGTTATTTTTTTTGTATAAAATATCAGCAAGTAAAATAGTACACATTGTAATATAAAAATACGGGTGAGTAGTTTTCGGTTTGGATTAAAATAGGTAACATGTGGTCATACAAGTAAAGAGAGAGAGAGAATATACAGGTGTGTGTATATAATTGATAATTGCTATGCAAAATTTGAATGCATATGATTAAATAGTCATCCATGTTATTACAACTTTCCCCTCTACTTAGTCATCTAGTAACTCGCAATCCCCAATTTTCTGTCGGAATTGTACCGTATGGCATTTGCATGAATACAAAATTTCTTACACCTCACCAAACTTTCTCTTTTTGGTTAACCGAACCGATCCCTTTAACCAGAAAAAAAAACTTGACCGAAGCGATGTGGAATAAAATATACAGAATTTCTCTATACAATTTTTGACTTGTCTATGTATTGCATCATTTGCAAAGAGTTAGTTACCAATTTGAGGAAATAATATTGCAAACTTATATATATTTTTTTGTTCAAATTATTATTATTGTAAAATATATCAAAAGAGGCAATTCCCTTTATTTTTTATTGGAAAGTGCCACAAGGTAACTTTACGAGTTGATTTGAAATTTGAAATTTGAGGCTCTTTCTGCTTTATTGAACCATATAAATTATTTACAATTACAAGTGGGAATAGTGATAAAAATAATTAAAATTAATTTTAAAATTTCATCATCTATTATATTGATGATGTTTATGAATTTTACATTAATTTAAAATATTTTGCAAATTTGTACAGTGTAAAATTTATTATTTTCCCCCCTTCTGTAAAATTGGGGTTTTTTTACTCCAATGATTTTTTTACAAAAAGGAAAGTAAAAAAATTGTAAATTATTTCTACATAAAATTTTTTTGCAAACTACTTCGGGTTAAAAGGTTTCTAATAGCATAAACTTATGCTAGAGAGATAACATGTACATTTAATATTATTTCCCAAAAGAAATAATATTTTTTTAAAAAAGATCTCTTTCACCCAATTCCTCACAAGATTCTTTTTGCAAAGTAATAATAGGCAATAAAAAAGTATGCATATTTAGAGAGCATAACCACAATTTAAAATTATTCGTCCTTGCAATGCATTTCTGTAGAGGACACAGAAAGAGAGAGAGAGAGAGTAGGAGTAGGAGAGCCTCCGGGTAGGAAGGAGAAAGTATGCAGAAAAAAATATATAATAAAATATATTGTTCCATAACAATAAATGTTCCATGAAAGGCTCCACAGTAAAGTATAGAAGAGAGAGAGAGAGAGAGAGAAAGTCCCGTGAAATGATTAACGACAAGAAAGAATATACATATATATATACCTGTATATATATCTACAGAGAGAGAGAGAATCTATACACGTGGACTACACGGAAAACAGTTTTCTTGTTCCATTTTTTCTATAATAATAATAGTTTCCATATTCCAAATATATGACATAGATACAACAAAAGGAGAGGCTACATGTGGTGGTTGGTTGTGTACTATCAGTAGTAGTGTAGTTGTAGTAACTCAAGCTGAATTGAATTGAAAAGAGGAAGAGAGAGAGGGGGAGCCATATTGGATTTCAGGTTTTTAATCGGATTTGGTTTTATGGACCGTCAAAAATTGTATGCGGCAAAAGTCCTCTCAAATTCAATGGAACCAATATTATTATGGCTATTCCTTCTCTTTTTTCCATTCATGGTGTGTGTGTAGGAACTAGGAATTGTTATGATGGAATCCCCCTCCTCCCCTCCCTCCTTCTCCATTCCCTACAGAAAAAAACTGAACAATGACGACTTCACCTGATTCACCCGAGCCAGCAAAATTTCGATGAATCGTTTTTCTCGCTTTTTATTATATAGATTCATATTATTACCCAAAAAAACTCTCTTTTTTTCTACAGCTACAGATACACATTTTCCTTTACAATTTTTCTACATGTACATTAATAGAGAATGTATCCATAATCAGGTTTTTTTTCTCAAAAATTCTTTATCCCAGTAATAATAGATAATTTTTTTTATACAGTCCACCAGCTGTAATAAGCCCAAAATAAGTTTTCCGAAGGCAACGTCGCGTGCACTTACTGACCAGGTTTTATGACCATCGGTAGTGTTTACGCTACCACATTTTGATTTTTTTCTCTCTCTCTTTATGTAGACAATAGGACTTTTTTGTGTAACACTTTAATTATAGTTTTAATTATAAAGTTTGTCATGGAAAAAAGAAAAAGATCGGAAATTGATATAAAACTAAATTAGAAGTAGTAAAGGAGATGGAATCTGGAGAAAAACGTGCACTAGTTGCAAAAAAGTGGGGTTTCAGTCGTCGTGAAATAGGTCGAATATGGACCAGCAGGACAATTCTTTCAAACGTGACCAACAAGATATTGTCAACAAAACGAATTAAAATATCAACTCTTCAAAACATTGACTTGCCTTTGCTCACTTGGTTCAACAAATTGAGAGAGAAAAAATTGTTTCCGTCACGCAAAGTGGATCCACACCGCCAACAACAATTAAGTTTGTATTGCTTTATAGATATTGTAACGATTGTGATGGTAAACCGAACAAAATAGGATAAATAAAGTAAAATGTAGTTTTTCTGGTCTCTCTATCTCTCTTATGAAGAATATTTTTTTTTGCTAAAATTTGTAATTTGTGTTGCCCTTTGAGCCACCGATGGTCATAAAACCTGGTATCGATGGTGCGGTGTTGGAAATGTACGCACTCCCCATGTTAAAAAAATGGGCTTATTACAGCTGGTGGACTGTATTGTAAAAAATTGGAATAGAAATTTTTAATAATAAAATATTTTAGGCCTTGTACATACATGATAGTGTACAAAACATTATAAATAATGTTATATACTATATATGTAGGTCTTATATGACTTGACCTAATATCATGAAACAAGATTATTATTTTGAAAGTTTAACTAGCAAAAAAATTATTTTACTGAAGAATTTAGAATAAAATTAGACTGCTTTGAAAAATGTTGAAAATTCCAAAATATTTCCAATACTGAGAGTAGCTAGTAGTAATTTTTTATACTGTAGTCTGTAAAGAGGGAGAGAGTCCAATTGAAGATTTTTTTTTTTTGAAAAGTGAATCGTAGTGCACTTAGTTACCCCCAAGTTTACTCTCCCTCTCTCTCTCTCTCTCTCTGGCTGACATTGACATAGTGCTATTACCTGGGGTGTTATATGCATTGAAAATGGTTTCACATTTTGGAACAGGTGAAATTGAGATGCAACGCAAATGCTAACTGTTAACTATCCCGACACTTGTGCCTCTTGCACTTGAACAAGTTTGAATCTCCTTCAACATTCACCCCCACACCTCACGCACTCTGTACTTTTGCCGTCCTTTTCATATGTAATTCCGTGTAGCTCCTTTTTCGTAAATTCAATTCCAGTCCATGTCTCTCCACACATTTTGATGGTGAAATAAGAATCTTTCTTTTTTTAAAATTATTTAACCAAATAACATTTACGCAACTTTAATATTCTTAAGTGCGTCTCTCCCTCTCTCTCTGTCTTAATTTCTTTGCTAAATTTATTACAAGTCAATTTTTCTCAGAGTAAAAAATAGGCGTTAAGGACCGGGTAGTTAAAATAAGTGTATGGATTTGTGGGTAAAAAATGCATTCTCTTGGCCCAGTTAGCGTCTGTATTACCCAGCCGATTTTGATGAATGAGGGCTCAAATCAAACCTTGGAATGTCCTCTAGTCAACCATGACGCACTTTCCATCATAAGTGTCCCTTTAAGGGTCCAAAAGGTCAATCGCGAGACCCTCTTCATTGCCACTTTTCTGTCGCGTATCCAAGACAGTTTTTGTATCAAGTTGTGAGCAATTTTTTTCTTCATTGTTTTTTTGAAATTAAAAATTTGTTGACTCACAAATGTTGCCAAGCAATATTTTGTCACTTTGGTGGACCATTGTTTGAATTAACTTTTGGACCCTTAAAGGGACACTTATGGTGGAAAGTGCGTCATGGTTGACTAGAGGACATTCCAAGGTTTGATTTGAGCCCTCATTCATCAAAATCGGCTGGGTAATACAGACGCTAACTGGGTCAAGAGAATGCATTTTTTACCCACAAATCCATGCACTTATTTTAACTACCCAGTCCTTAATTAAATGTATTTAAAAAAAATATTTTACACATTCATAATAAATGAACAAGGATAAATAAATGACTAAGAATAAGATAGAAGGAAGAAAGTATTTTAAAAAATAAAATATTAATTTTTGTTGAATGTTCTTCTAATGTAAATTAGTTTCTTACAAGCAAGAGTCTCAACTCTATAAAAAAGAAACTGGTTGTTATGAATAAGTTAAAAAGAGATTATGGATAATATGATCATGTATTATAGCTAACCTTCCATTTTTTCTCCAGTTCAGTTCGAGACTCCCGTCTCCAGCCTCTGCCTTTGGTGCGTGTGCATATATTTTGCAGGAAAGTAGAGAGAGAAAAAAAGAGTCATGGAATTGTTGTAAAAAAAATGGTAATGATAATGTTGGATACGAGTCCAAAAAAAGACGCCATATAAGAAAAAGTGGTGGTGGGTACATGAGAAATGTTGGGAGAGTTAGAGTTGATTTAGCATTATGGCTACATACTAATAATAAAAGACTGGCAATGTGTCATGTTTTAAATGTTCTATAAAACACCATGGTGTAAGGTACAAAGTGTTCAAAATCAGGCACTACATTTCCATTTCACGCCTCAAAAACTGCATTTACAAGCCATCCTGCTGTGATGACTGAGCTTTTCTCCTCCTCCTCCTTCTCAATGTCCTGCCGCGTCCACAAACTACAAGGGCACAAAAAACTAAGTAGAAAGTAAAGACTGGAGAGTCGAGACCTACTGGAATTTTTTTTCTGTGTGTGTGTGTGTGTGTAATTCTCAATTTTTAATTTTTAATCTTGCTCATAACTGCAAAAAAAATATTATTGGTCATACACTCCCGCTCCCACTCTCACGGTACTCACAGTACAAGTCTCGCAATCAGAGAGAGAGAGAGTTGGCGTTGTAAAATATTCTTTTTTTTTCTAGTCATGATTAAAGTATAAAATATTGTTGACACTTTGTAATAATCATTATATTATTTTTTTACTATGCTAAAAAGAATGAGGAAATGTTCAAGGTTTCTTTTTTTGTACAAAGAAAAAAAGAGAGGAAATAAAATAATCCAAGCTCCATTTCAAACAAGAAAAAAAAGATGACACGTGGGATTGTACCAGATGACCTACCCCAGATGTCTTTTTGGCTAAAAAGGTTATCTTTGTGTATATTCACCATGGAGAGGTGAGATGGAGGAAAAAGTGGTGTATAAAATGGGAGAGGACATAGACACAAAAAAAGTATAAAATATAAAGGAGAGATGCCTTCAGTCTCATCCATACAAACACACACAGTAGAGTCACAGCCTCTAGTCCACGACCCCCGTAAACGGTAATATTCTCATAACAAAGTCATATGAGTTTCCTCTATTTCTCAAAGAGAGAGAGAGAGAGACGTCTCGTAGGATAGATTCTACAAAACTCACAATGCATTTTAAAACGAACCCTTTCAATTCTCTTGAGAAATTTATCAAATAGTCCTTCCCTTTCTTCTTACATCTCCTCTCATCCTTTTTTTTCTTGTGATGATTCTCTCTCTTTTTTCTAAGTGACCAAAAAAAAACCTCACGTATTTTTTTCCTTGATTGTCTTTATAGTAAAAAAAGTCTTTAAAAAAGAACTTGATTAGGTATACAAATTAACTTGTATGACAAATTGTCATTGACAATATAAAAAATATTTGACATTTTGTCATATTGAGATAAATTTTTTAACAAATTCTCATGATCAGCTGTCTTCTATTTTGCCCTTGATCCGTAAAAAATTTGGGGTAATAATAATAGGGGAATTGGAATGGAGGGGGGCTGTAAATATGGAATATCCATCCTGTTGGAACATTAGACGTAATACGTATCAATACAAAATCCAACAGAGATCCAAAAATGGACCCAAACCGTTTAGCTTAGACGTGAGTGCTCGAGTTTCTGGTGAGACTCATTCTCTCTAGCTCTGGTGTGTGTGTGGTGGAATGTGGATCTCGTAAAGGCAAAAGGAGTCATTGCACATTGTAGTCGACGAGGATTCTAAACAATTGATAGCCCCCATGGAAACGTGGGTTGGGTTCAAAATGGAAACTTGGTATAAAAAAATAAGACTAAACGGATGCCCTCTTAAATATTCTACGTGCGACTTAAACTAAATCTCTATTCAGCCTCAGTCTAAGCAAAACTATGCATACCTACGTGAAACTTTCTCTCCTCCATTTTTCCAACCAATGATATCACCCTGGAACGCTTCTCAATTGGTGGTGGGGAGCGAGAGAGAGAGAGAGGGGGGGTGTTCTAAGTGTGGCTCTGTATTAAAAACCATTGCCTCTTTCTCTCTCTCTCTTAGGGAGGCAATAGTTTAAAGAAAGATTGAAATGAGTGCTGAAATATTTTCTCTTTTCATTTGTTGATTTCTTGTTTTGATTTAAAAAATTCAACTTTTTTTATGTAAACTTTCTCTCTTTCAAAATTGAGAATCTCCTTTATAAATAATTATTTGTGAAAATATTATTTATTAGCATAAAATAAAATAGAAACAAAAAAACAAAAAAAAATAATTGTGATATTAAGTTTGATGTTATTACACTTGATAAAATTAAATTAGAGGTAGACTCTCCCATTGAAAAAAAAAATTTCACCTAATTTCAACCGTCTAGATCCTTTACTCAATTTCTCCCTATACATTACATACATACAAAGTATCTCTGTATATATCTGTACAAGATAAAAAAAACCTTGTAAATGTCTATTCAAGAGAAGAAAAACTTGGCCTAGAGGCTAGAGGCCTTATGTATCCATTTGGTGGTTGATTTGGTACATGAAAAAAAAATGAAAAAAAAGAGAGAGATATATCTCCACAAAAGACAGACAATTCTTTAAGTATACCTGAGACTAACTTGATTTTATATGAATGAATCGAATCATCCAGTCGAGTGTTAGTTTGTACGTGCTGGAATACTGGAACTCTACATGTACACACACACACACATAGAGAGAGAGAGAGAGAGAGAGAGAGAGAGAGAGAAAGGAGACTCCTCGATATGGAGACGAGTTGTAAAGCTCTCGAGAAAAGTAGCAAAAAAAAGATAGTATAAAGTATAGTGAGAGAGAGAGAGAGAGTGATGGAAGAGTAAGAAGAACTGAAAGACATTTCAAGCCTTGATTGGATTCTTTTTAGAAACCACACGGGCACGGCAGAGAGACAGAGAGCAAAGGCAAACTAAGAAGAGTCTCAATACAAACAAGAGAGAGAGAGAGAGAGAAAAGAGCAAGACTAAGCAAAAATTTTCTATTTCTTTTTTTCTTCTACCTTTCTCTCTCTCTCTCTCTCTCTCTTCATCCACAGTCTATAGTCTTCTTTCTCTTCCCAAAAAAGTAAAAAAGACATTCTTTTTATGAAGTAAACTCTTACACACACTCCTCTCTCTCTCTCTCTCTTTCTCGTACACAGTAAAAACTATAAGTGTACATTTTTGCCAACTATATATGATTCTTGATACATTGAATGCCTTGTCTAGAGAGAGAGAGAGAGAGAGGGATATAGACAAAAAAAAAATGGCTAGACCAATCGTACTCTTGCCACCAGTTTCCACAGTTGGAAATAAGCTTTGAGAAAAATATGAGAACGTGTAGAAGAGCGGAATTTGGGGAAAGTGGTACAAATCTCTATGTACATGAAAACTTGTGGCCAGCATCAATTGAATGGCACGTGATGTGAGGAGGAGAAGAAGAAGAAGAGAGAAAAAAAAACATCAAATAAACTTGTTCGTCTTTTCTCTTTTTTTCCATCCATGTGTCTCTATCTTTGTGCATACCTTTGTACACGTTTCATAATATACATGCATGTCATGCATATACCTACGTATATATAGAGACAAGTGTGTACAATCAAACTGGGAAGAGTGCCTGTCTTTCTGTGTTTTTTTATACATGATATTTTATTGAGAAAATTGTATAGTGTATTTATATACATACAAAAGAGGGCTCGTATTTCGAGTAAGTCGATCTGTGGAAAATGTACCTTGAGAAATCTTACGTCGACTCTTACACACGTCCTTGTATACAACTCTCAAGTCAATTTAAGGATGAAAGAAGAAGAAGAGAGAGAGAGGAGGGAAATGGAAAGAATATTATATATACATTTTTTTTCTTGTTGAATTTGTATGTCTTCTTATATGCAAATTATCTTGGAGGTTTTTTTATATGTCGTGTACAAGACATGAAACTTGAATTCTATATTCTTTTTTTTTTACTCTTGCCTTTTCTTTCTTCATGTTACGAGTTGGAAAAAAAACCTCTTTCCATGTTTTTTAGGGCAACTTTCTCTCTCTCTCTCTCTCTCTAGGTTAGCACACCACAGCTGTGTACAGTTTTTTTTCTTTACATTTGTACACTTTTCTCTCTTTTTTTGCTATCATGGAACATTGACTACATATTTCATGGTTTTTTACTGTTTCATTCCATTGAAAAAAAAAGAAATGTTTTTTTGTAGGTTCTCCCTAATATGAGAGTTGTAAGTAGTACAATATTTTTTGTATCCTTTTTTTTCAACAAGAATACGAATCTCCCTCATGCTCTATTTCTACGTGATGGGAGAGAGAGAGAGAGAGAGAAAATGTTGACAATTTTCAAAATGTGGAACATTGCACTCTTGAAACATTTTTTTTTCTTGTCTTTTGTGCATTTTCAATTTCTATCTTTATAATGAATAATGGAGATAGATAAAAAGTCAAGGATTTTTTCTTGTACAAGTCAAGGAGGAGAAAGTTGGGAAATGTAGAGCCATTTTATTGAATTTTTAATTTGTCACTGGGGACCTTTTTAGTTATTTTTGAGAATAAAAAAGTTGAGAAATATGGACGAAGGGGGGATCATGGTATTGATACAATTTTTTGAGATATGGGGCAATATTCTTTTGTGTAAAAAAATGAAATTTTTGGAGATTAATTTAAATAAAATGGTTGAAGGTAAATAGTTTAAACAATTTTTTTAAATTTTATTTACAGTTAAACCATTGGAAGTAAGGATACTGGGGAGTAATCAACCCATGTCAGCATCCAAACCAATGCCGATTGTTTGTCAAAGTGTCGGCTCAAGACCACCAGCTCAACTTGAATGGATTCTCGATGGACATGTTTTAGAGACAAATGGAGACACAGAGGTAGTTTATTTAAAAAAAACCACAACTATTTAAATTGCTATTTTTACCTGTAATCTCTAATTTGTTGGTCACTTGTCTTGAAAGAATTTAATTTAATTGTAATGAATATTTTTTTTAGATTTCTCCAATGGGAAATGAATCCATATCAACGCTTACATTGACACCTCGAGTTGATGACCATGGAAAATCATTGGTATGCCGAGCATCCAATCCTCGATTGGAAGGAAGTGCCATTGAGGACACGTGGAAACTAGCCGTTTTTTGTGAGCATCCATTTTATTTAATATTTTTTTATTCCCATAAAAAAATCCTCACGTCCCTTCCATTCATTATTCCTTTTTTTACTTTTGAGGAACAAATAGTTTAGATTGGTGTACAAATAATTTATTTCCATATTTTCCATGATTTTTTTTATTTAAAAAAAAGGATCAAATTATCATCCATTTTTCATAAAATTGTAACCAATACAGATTACATAGTGAAAGTGATGATTGGAGGATGAGGTTGATGTTGCGATGAGATAAAAAAAAAGATGAGAAAAAGTTACGTGATATGACAGACTGAGTGCTCTTGTGGCAAGGGAAATGTTAAAAAAGAATCCATTAAAGTGACAAAAATATGTCAAATTGTACACAATATCTGTACTCTTTGTACAGTCATAAGTCTCTATAGTATAAAATACATATCATAGAATTTAACCTGATCAATCATTTTGAAACTGTATTTTTTTTATTTAAAAAATAACTTTGGCTGTACTATTTGTGTCTTTATATTTTAATCTGTAAAGATGAAAGAGTATCTTTTTTGTATAATATTATTTTTTTAGGTATATAAAGTCACAAAGATGAAATTAAATTGAATTAAAAATTTACCAACAATAATAAATTATTTTCAATCAATTTAACAATTATTAACAATTACATTTTTAGTCTGGTCAGCCATATTTAAATTGCTTGTTGATATTTGTCATTGTCAAAGGAAAACTAGACAATAAATTTAATCGAGTGAATTATTTAATGAGACTTGATAAAATATAAACTTTTTTAATGATAATTACAAATCATTTTTTTTCACATACGTAACCAGCCCATTAAAAAGAATCTTTGAACAATTTTGTAGTAAAAAATCTCAATTTGTTTTTTAATTGATATGTTTTGAATTTACATAAAATGAAAAGTATTGACGGAGAGAGTGTAATAGAGTAACTAGAAATTAACTTTTTACAGTTGAAAAAATTTAGGAAAGATTTTTTGCCTCGTTTCATGGATGAACAATTCAGTAGATAGATTTAGTTTTAATTGTGTCTAATGCCTCAGTGAATTTATGAAGTCCCATTCACTCTCTTTATTCAACTAGAGAGAAAGTAGAAAGAAAGTCAAGTCCTTTAATGTGACATGAAATTCATTTTATTTCCTCAACTCAAGTACAAGTAACCAATGACCATTTGACAAAGATCATTAAAACTGTTTTTTTCCTTTAAAGTTGTTTAAAAGGTAACATTTAATTGTATTTTTTGTATTGTCATGTTTTCACTGTAAGATGACTAGATTTATCAACAAATAAAAAATATATTTAACTTATTGTTAGTCTCATAATAAAGAAATAAAAATTATGTACACAACTATTTCTTTGATGCAAAGAAATGAAATTTCTTTTCTTTTTTTTTTCGTTTCTACTTTCTTTCTCTTAATTCTCCACAAAATAAATGTTTAGCTGTGTGTGGAAAATAAACCTTTGCAAGAAATAAAATTCCACAGTTTACTTGAACTAAATGAGGTTATACATAAATATTGTATACTTATATTAAAGGTACAAATATTATAAAAAAAGGCTATGAAGTTTGTATGAACAAAAAGAAAAAATTTGGGTTTAGTTTAATTGCCAGCACATTCCTCTTGAAATTTTCTCTTTCTCTCTCTCTTAGAAGTCACATCTTTTTTCTCCGTAGACTTGATGTATAATTCATCTAAGAGTCTAGTCCGATTTACAATTTTTGCAACCCTCTCTCTCTCTGTTAGTAAGACTCAAGAGAGAGAGCAAGTGTAAATATGTATGTATACAAGTTACGTGGTATTTTCTTTGGATACAAAATTCCCAAAGGAGTCTAAACGTACAAGACTCAACCACGACTACTATTTCCATGTTTCTTAGTACAAAAGGTAGCACTAAACTAGTAGAGGCAGAAGCAGAGGCGTGAAAAAAAAAGTCTGACTTGTGCTTTTCATCCGTTCCACTGCCCAAACGAATCGACGAGTTTGACTTGAACATACACACAAAAAAAGGAAAGTCCGTGTAATGTATACGTATACAAGAAGGAAATTGTAGCGTAGCGTGGTTTTGATACAATGGCCAAAAAAAAGGGAGTTGGTGACTGGTGAAAGAGAAGAGAAAAGAGAGAGAGAGAGAGAGAGTGGACGATCATGAGAAAGAAAACTGAAAGAAATTGGATGGGTTTGGTGTTGGTTGGACTACTTTTTTTCTTCTGTTCGACGTGTCATCATGGCATTCCATAGTTGGATTCAACACTTTCTCTTTCTCTCTCTCTCTAAACACTACACACTTTGTATGGCAAGAGAAAGTCAACATTTTTTGGGGGGAGATGAAAAAAATGGCAAAATATTATTTTCCACACCATAAATCACGGTACACACAAAAGTCAAGTTTATTTGTCTGAACGACTCGTCTGAATATGTCACAGCCTTATTTTTTTCTCTGTGTGTGTGTCCCATTCTTCTCGACTTGCTTCACAGTTTAGATGTTTTTTTCCCTGTGTACACTCTTTTTTTTGTAGGGCATAAGGGCCTAAATGTGGACATGTGTATTTCTCAATTTTTCCCACAATTCTTTATGGCTCAAATACTTTGATTTACACTGTCCTAAATGTTTGTTGTGTATGTACATACATGCATACATACCGTATTATCTCTATTAAACCGCCTGGCGGTTTATTTATTTTTGACCCCCAGACCCTGGAGGTTTATTAGAGAC
>JAQIVZ010001986.1:0-25244 GCA_034700945.1 Arrhopalites spinosus
ACAAATACAGGGTCTCCTTTTCCAAAAATTAGAAAATATGATACTGATGTGCAATTACATGACAATTTTAAAAATCACGAGAACAACCATCTCAATGATTTAATTAACTTTAAAGGTGCCTTATTGAATTCTTTTTTTGTATCGTGTCTCCGACAGCTGTCGTGATGATCGTAGTCAATATTTGTCTTGTAACTCCTGCAAGATATTTTATAATATGTATATAAAGTTGAGCACAAATATTATGATAGAAATTTCCAGTCGCACAATAAGTGAATCAACTTCATTGTGGATGGAGATCCGTAAATTAAGAATATCACCTAGTGTAGTTAATAAAGTACCAAAACAATCTAGTACAAGTCCGAGAAATTTTCTAAGTAATCATTATTACCCTACCTTGGGGGAACTAAAGCTACAGAGATGGGCCAATTAGGAGAAGAGTTTGCAAAAAAAATTCGCGGAAATAATGGGAGTGGGTGACAGCAATATGAAAAAATTGTCAAATAGCGGAGTAATAATTTCAAAAGAGAATTCATGGCTATGTGCTAGTCCAGATTCGGTTTAAGATGAAAACGAAAATATTGTTTTTTATGATCACAGTCTGGCCTTATTTTCTCCAAGTCACTTGTTGTGATGGGGGATTCAAGTCCACCTTTAACTTCCTTGGGTTTCCAAAGTTGAGTAATTTCGGTGTCCTTGGGTAAATTGTAAGATGACGATCGGTTCCAAACTTGTTCAAAATCAGTCTTGGAGAATTGTTGTTGGGCTAACAACAACAAGGCGGCCATGTGAGAACATCTTACGGTTCCAATTGGACAGGAACATTGACCCCGTATGGGTCCACCTGAATTATAATACACCTGTACATAGTATGCAATTGTCAACATTTTTGTGACAATACGTATTGTTTGTAATTTGTAGTTTAAATGATATAAATTATTTATTTATCTCTGCCAGGAGCCACAAAACCAACAATTTTATCTTTTTCTTTTGTAAATTTTCTGACTGAATTATTTCCCCCAGAAATGTGATCCTCACCCCTACTTAACAGCTTAAGATGTCCCTCAAAGAATTTGGCAATTTTTGATGTAGTAAAAGGAGTCATTATAATCAAATTCCAAGTTTAATTACAAATTGCAATGAAATTCCCTTAATTCCCTTTGAAAATTTTCAAAGCAAATGTGCCAGCGCTCAAAGTCGCCGGCAGCCGCGCCATTGAGCAAATAAAAGAAAAAAACATCAGCTTGAAAGAGCCTATAGGTATTTCTTACTATGAATAATGAAGCACTATTAAAATTTTATGGTGATAATTCTCAATGACAACTACACTGCTAGACACAAACCATTTTTTCTCATTATGACGAATTTTACCAGTTTTAGGAAATAAATGCAACTATGACTAGTTTGTTTAATTGTACATGCTGCATATAAATTTTTTAGTACAAAAATTTAGTCCCAGGAATTTGGCAAAATTATAAAAAAAAACCCCAATGTAAACAGGTTGATTGAGGTATACAATAAGGTTAGATTAAATATTAGTCATCATATATATATTATATTTAATGGTTATCAAATATGAGTGTGTGAGATATCATTTACACTTGCAGCAAGTGACTTGCTATTACTTTTTTGTAAAGTATGCAAAGTTACTTGATAGTGCAAATATATTGTAGGTGAACCTAGGTCCTTTTTTTATTTGTACACGTTTTTTGTGTTTTAAGATTTGAAAAAATTGTTGTTGGCTATTTACCTTTTGCACCGTAGGATAAGACCAAACTGGTTTTTGATAAACGAATGCACAAAAAAAGAGGCGACTACTATTTGGGACCTAAATTATCTAACATTGTACCTTTTACACTACTCCAAAATTTATACAAAACTTGGTTGATTCATTGGGAAGTCAGGGACTGTAACTTTTTTCTTTTTGTTAATTTCCTAGTGGTTGTACGCGAAAGAATTTTTTTTAAAAAAGAATTGTGCCAAATATTGTCCAAAGTTCAGACATTTTTTTTATTATTGTATTTCAAGACGGACTTTGTTTTAGCGTGAGCTTTGGTATCTATGCAACTTATCACTCAAGGTGTTAATTGTACTTTGATGACTTTTTTACTTATGAATGTGTACTCTTCCACTTTACAAATTTTATGGAGTACTCAATACTCTTTTCCTCCTCTCAAACTTCAAACAATTTATTTTACATACATTCACATTCTACAATAAATTACACAAGTACAATGTAGAGTCGTATGTAGGTTGTACACATGTACTACATATAGCAAATAGTGTAGTCATGGTGTTCTATATACATTTAATATTAGAGTTAAATTCAAGATTCAATGTTAAGTATATATATGTCATGTATAAATAGACAAAAGAGAAGCATGTGAACAAAAAAAATGTCAAGTACCCCCCCTCAAATTCATTTTGTGCATGCTCAAGTTTTTAGAATGAGTATTTTTGGTTGAAGGTGAGAATAGTGACATTTGACATTGAATGAATGGAATTTAAAGTCATGAATGGAGTTTGAAAGTAGTAAACACATCATTATCCGTTTCTGTTGTATTCATGACAGTTCCCATACTCTCTTGTCTGTATTTTTGCAGCTCTTTTGACTTTTAACTGCATGTTTCAATACATGGAACAACAAATGAAAGAAATAAGGTTTATTTATGGAGATTCAGGAAGGAAGGACATCCTTTCATTCATCAAGGCTATACTACAAATTATACTACATGTTGACACCTTACGTGTGTACCCGGAATACTTTGTCAGCAGGGTTTCTCCCAGTTTCTCATTTAAGATGGAACTCGAGAAAAGTTAATTTTAGACACAGGTGTTTCTCTCTCGTTGACTCCCCCCTGTTTTTGGATTTTGCCCTTGTTATTGATGGAGCAACTAGTTTATAAAAATATTCATTCTCTTCACTCTAGCCCGTGCAATAATAAATTCCCTTTTTTTGAAAAAAAAATTATGGTTCGGGCATTTCATCAGTGCATAAACCACCATTCAAATTTACACGCCTACCTATCTTATTTGAGAGACAAGTCATAAACTTTTGTACAAGAGGATGAAAAAAGGAAGACTTGGGAAAATGCAAGTATTTTATATTGATGCCATGGTATTATCAAAATGACCTAGCTATAGAATACTCTACCTTTCATGTACATGAGTATTTGAGACCTGGTGTAGAACACAGAGCAAGTATACGTATACTTGCTCTGTGGTGTAGAAGGCTAGACTGTGTAAAGAGAGCACAATAAAAATAAATTGCATTTATGCCATATCACACACAAAAAATGAAGTGAACTTGATTACGTAAACATTTCTATGAGCTATGTCTTTAGTTAGCTTAGGTACTATTATATAAATAATTGGAATGCATTTCATAACAAAAATAATTCAAATAAAAACAAGTTTCATGTCTCATTGTTTCATTAATTTGTTGTTATGCTGTAATTTGTATAGGGCTAGAACAGATATTTTTACATGGTTAAAATGTCAATTTTTTATGTTTTGACCTTGTGAATTGTGTGTGATACCAGTAGTTGTAACTTTGTACTGATTATGTTTTTCTTTGCAGCTCATCATTCATCGTGATGCTAACTTACAAGGCAATCAACTTAATTGGAAACTATTAGATTGTGCAGAAATAGTCTCCCACTGAATCAAAACTATTCTGATGAGTTAAAGAAACGCAAGACACATTTTTATACGAGAGGAACAACGTTGTACAGTAGTCAAGAATGGGAAGTCATGATGCCATCATTAAGGAAACGTTTCACATCGGTTCTCGACAGTATAGATGCTCATTATTCCGTCATCAAATGACATGGTGGCCTGTTAAAAGAGGTTTATATTTTTATTTATAATGCTCTTACATTTTTAAAGACTACTACACTCAGTAAACATGCAAACTTTCCAAAATTGTTATTTATTTAAAATAAAATGCATCATAATAATTTTATTTAGGCGGTGAAGACTTGTCAGAACTGGTCAACTTGAAGATAATAGATGTACTGAATGTAGAATTACTATGTAATAGTAGTGATGAAAATCGTAACAAATCCTCCTCTGGATGTTGTACTACACCTTCCCTCACTGACAATGACAACTCATCGTGGGAGACACTTGTAGTCCATTTTGCTCAAAAGAAAGATAATAGGGATGATTGGAAGCCAAAGAAACTAAAACTTTCTCATCGTGATTCTAACGTGCTCAATAATTGGCTTTCACTTTTACAGTCAGGAATTAATGGTGAGTCTATTTATGATGATTCTTTTTGCTTTTTCCTCTGTAAAATCATTTTCTTTTTTTACAAAAATTTTGTTTTTCTTAATCCTTTCTTCTAGATTTGAAGCATAGACCAAAAAATTTATTAATTTTCATAAATCCTTACGGAGGCAAAAGAAAAGCTCTAAAAATTTTTGAAAACAAAGTCAAGCCCATTCTTGAAATTTGTAAAATAAAATGGAATGTGATTCATACACAACGACGTAATCATGCTACGGAAGCCCTGTCTTCGATGACAACTGAAAAACTCAATGAATACCATGCTGTGGTGGCTGTTGGTGGTGATGGAACGGTCACTGAAGTTGTTAGTGGTCTATTAATGAGAGGCCTCGACATGTCCACTTGTCCAACAACTTTGGAGGGTATGTTGCCATGTAAAATTCCGGTCGCCGTCATTCCAGCAGGCTCGAGTAATGCACTAGCCTATACTCTGCATGGAACGGGAGATGCAACTACGGCGGCTATTCATTTAGTTCTTGGAGGTTCAAGTCCCTTAGACGTTGGTGCAATTCAAAATAATAATGGCATTAGCAGATTTATTGTGGGCCAAATGTCATATGGACACTTGGCAGACACTTTGCTTCAGTCAGAAAAATTAAGATGGATGGGTCCAAAGCGTTACGATTTTGCAGGCGAGTTTTTATAATTAAATTAATTATGACTTTAGGACAAAGTACAATGTTCGTTTATGAGTATTAATACTGATTGACCTATTTCAATATATATCTGTAGGTCTATCAAGATTTCTAGGACATGCTTCCTATCAAGGTTCTATTGACATGAAAATTGCTCCTGATGACTATACCAAAACACCAACAATTTGTGGGGGTGGAAATGGTTGCGAGGACTGTGGTGTTCATGCCATCAAAGCTGGAGGTGATGCAAAAGAAGCAAAACCTGGAGAATGGCGTAGAGTGGAAGGGCACTGTAAGATTTATACATTTAAAATATTTGTATAAATTTGATTTTTGAAATGTCAACTTTTATCAATTTTTAAATCTAATTTTTAACAGTTTTGGGCATATCGGGTGCAAATATTAGTTGTCGTTGTGCTCTGAGTCCCCATGGTATAGCCCCATTTGCTCACCTCTGCTCCGGTTGTCTGGATCTGATTCTTTTGCGGAAAGCATCACGTCTGGGTCATTTACGCTATTTACTACGAACAGCTGGTGATAGCCGTAGAGCGGTGAGATGATTTTTTAAAAACAAAATTAATTTAAATAAAGTCATTTTTTCAATATGGCTCTATAATTTGTATTTTATTTATTTTCACAGTTTGCCTTGCCGTTTGTAGAAAGGTATCGTGTGGAAGAATTTATTTTTACCCCTATACAATGTTGTCCAACAACTCCCGTGGCTTCCGACTCAATCAGTAGCGGTCCATTAATGGAGGCAGGAAGTATCAACTCAATGATGACCTGTGGATGTGATGCAAGAAAACAAGAAAAAACACATAGTGTGTGGAACTGTGATGGGGAACTCTTTTTACAACCCTATGTTAGGGTTACTGTACATAAAAATTTGATACGAATCATGTGTCGAAATCAGCCGAGTATTCCACAACAATCTACTTTTTGTTCTCACGATAGAAATAATTCTTCACATGAAAGAAATAATTCCGGTCCATCTTCACCTTCGTCATGGTCAAGTTCAAGTTATCAAATTCCCTTTGCATGGTCCTAAAAAAATTGAAAAATGTTCCAGGGAAGAGTCATCTCCCTCATTCTCTTTCTCTGAAACTCTGTGCTGTGTTATTTGTTATTTAACAAAGAAAAAAAAATTGTTCTTTCTTAGTTTACATATACATAAAATGTACTAATTTCCGACCAAAATAGTTTACTTATGTAAATTAAGTATACACGTTGCAAGTGAACAACAAGAGAACATAAAAAGACATGTTCATTTCTTTCATTGTATAAAATTGTACTACAGAGTTAATAGAGAGTCAGTATACAATTAGTTAAAAAAATATTTACCATGTTTTTTTACTTGAAAAGAAGGTGGAAATACTACATACAAGTATATACATAGTTTACGTTTATGATATTACAGTCAACTTAGTCAGGACACTGTTGATGTGGTTTGATCACAGGTTGTGAGAAAATCATATGTGACGATTGTTAGTACTTATTACATACAGATTAATCATATATTATCTGTATATTATAAATATATAAACAAGAGTATTATTTTTTATCAATTTTAATATTTTTTAACTTGTACTGGATGCAGGTATTATTGTGAAGCAATGAGACAGTGCTGACGATCCAATGATAATAATACTTTTTTTTGTGTAGCGTTATAAACACAATCGCATGATATGACGAATTGGGTTTAGTAATACTTAATAGAGAAACTCTTAGACTAGATATGTTGTCACAATCATTTTACTAATCAAATCATTTTTTTTGTTTGTAGTTAGTCTACACACAAATGACATTATTCACAGTATAAGTCACGTGTTATGTGTACAAGACAGTTGGAGATTGTCCAAAATTTATGGATATATTATAATATCATGAGCCCATAAATTCATACGAATTGTATTGTAATATGAAAGGAAAGAAATAATTGCAAATTATCTTTATACACTACTACTAATAATATTATTACTTTCTTATTAAAATACGGACTCAGTACTACGGTCTAAAATTGAAAAAGTATTAAAAATAACCATAACTTGGCTGTTTTTCATAATGTGTTTTTTCTAACAGTAGCTAAATTGTAATAATGATATTAGTCGTACTTTCCTTTCATATGAATGACTCGAGACAGAGTCCGGCTCAAAATGTTGACGATATATGTATGTATGTTACATTTTTTAAAGACGCCAATTTTATGAATTTTACCATTCCTCATTATTATCATGTACCTTATAGTATTTGCATTCCCCTCCATATATTGTTATAGACTTTTTTTCATTTTCATAGCGTTAAAGTTAAAAAAGATAGAGTAACTTTTCAAAATAGATACACATTACGAGTTAAGACTTTAATATTATTATTATATCTACTTTAAATGTTGTTTTGTAGATGTGCAAGATATATATGTGGTATACATTCGTGGAACCTACAGTACAATTGGAATATTTAATGATAAGTTTACCACCACTTGAATCAAGTGAGTGGCCACGTTTGTCTATAGTTGGAATCAAGTATATCTTTAGTAAAGTACACTTTATAATTAGTTTTAAACTTTCAATGTTTTCAATCTTTTGAATGTCATGTAAAGATATTATGTTTGAATTGTTCAAAGTAACTAAGAACGACTTTATAAAAAAAGACGCAAAGAAAACGTATGCCAATTCATTCATATTCTAAAAAACATATTTATCAAAGTGTTACAGTTTTAGGAGTGCGTCTATTATATTTATGAATGTGTGTGCTATCAGAAAATGACGATGTAGCTGCCACAATGGCGGTGCCATTATTGGTAATTGATTCGTTCAAAAAATTTTAAATCCGTTCTAAACAGGCAGGACCTGCTACTTAAATATACATGGCATGTAAAATTTACAAGAGAATAAGATGTATCATATTATTTTTGATTGCACTACAATGACCTGTGCTATTGATTTCACTGGTTGAAAAAATTGAAAATTCTATCACCAAAATTTGTGACACTACTCTTACGGCAGCAACTACATAAACTGTGTAATGTATATCTCTTTAAAGTCGTTGGGTTGAATGAAAACTTATCTATGTACTTGAGTCGATTTAACTTTGTTTTTAAAAAATTCCAGTGTATTGTAGTTTTCACAATTATTTAAAAGTATTGCAAAATGTATTGTAAACTTCATGTGTAGATCGAGTCGATCGAATATATGTATAGGAACTAAAATTAGTATATAGAAAAATCTTGTCAATTGCTAATTGTTCCACTGTGTAACATTCAAGACGTTAGATGCTTGCACAGTTTCCCTTCCTAGAATTACACCTTAATCACTTCAATTTTGATAGAGTCATTTTTTGTGTGTACCTCTCCTCTACATATAATTAAATTTCATATCCCTCAAAAATCTAGACACAATATTTTCTTTGATATTAATACACTTTAATACACAATAACAAAGTGATGAAAGAACTTCAAAATGTTCACAAATGAATAATAAATAAATAAAAACAGAAAAAACTTGTTTCTAAAATGTCTTACTTTATTTTTGTAGTGTATCATCAATTCTCTTGCTGCTGGATTATTTACAGATAAAATGCACAGTGTAAAATTATCAAACTTTAGTTTCTACATTTTGTCATCACAAGTTTTATCCTGGATTTGATCGGTCATGGTAGTGGGGGGCGGTACTTTGTAGCACGATTGTTCACAATTCTTTGTGTAAGAATCAATATGTCTTTGTTTTTCTTTTTGGGCAGCTAATCGTTTGAGCTCTTCTGGGGAAGGCTTCTCATCAACATTTTTGACTTTTAGACATTCTCCCTTTTCAATTGCAATCGAAGACACAATAATATCAACTGCTTGGCTAAAATGATCAGCGAGAACTGTGGGAAATTTTGGGTTACACTTCAACTCGTCACCATTTTGATATTTACCCGTCTTGACTAAAATTCCATTGTAGCCACTGACAATAGCACCCACAACGTCGTCTTCAACATCCTTTATGCATAAAGAGAAAAATATTAGTACAATCAAAATTAGCTGTCGTGGTATTTTATTGTAAATTTTCTTACATCTCCAATCATAACAACGTCAGATGCCGGGATGTCAGGGTCGCTAATTGCAGCTTGGAAAAATTCGGGGTTTGGTTTACCAACAAGAATGGCATTTGAGTCTGTTGCAAATTCGAGTGCATGAACGAATGGACCTGGTCCAAGGGATAATCCTTCTTCTTTTTTATAATACTTTCCCTTATGAATGGCTATGAGTGGACAACCATGAAATAATAACCTTGAATTCATAACAAGAAATCATATAAGTAACTTATTTTCACACATGACGAGTCGTTCAAATTCCAAGACTAAAACATGAAGCCCACTCCCTAAAAACTGTTGTTTGCCTTACTTGAATGCCTTATTGAGTCCAGCATAGCCAAAATTTGTGGGTGAGAGTCCAACGACAACACCATTAGGATTTTCTGTAGAAATGCTATCAAAATCTTCCATTGCTTCATCTTCAATTAAAAAGTATGGACGGATTTCTGCAATTATGTAGAAAATAAATGGAATAACATAATATTAAACATTAAATTAACGTAAGTACTAATTATTAATTAGTAATTAATATATACGTACAATGTAACTTACTTAATTGTTCAATCTTTTTACGTGCCGCTACTAGAGATGAAAAAATTTCATCCTTTTCTAAAACAAATCCTATATGACGTAGTCGTTGATACAATAATTGTTTAGACTCTTTTGTTGTGTTGGTCACAAATCTGATTTTTACTCCAGAGTCACGAAGTCTATGAAAAAAAAAGAAACGGAGATGTGTTATTATAATTTCCTGTATTTTGTTGTAAAAAATGTAAAAACTATTAAGAAATTAGAACATACTTGTTTAAAGCAACAACGGCTCCATGTGTCTCTTTGCTTTGAATATGGAGGGTGCCACTCAAGTCAATCAAGACATATTTAGTTTTGCCAAAGTATTTATTATACTTTCTACCAATATCGTCAAGGTCCAAGTTTTTAGAAATATACAAGTCTGTTGGAACTTTAGGAACATCCGGTATTCTCATCCCTTTGGGGAGGTTGTCTGGATGAATCATTCCATGCTCGTCCATTGTTGACGCTACTGAAAAAGACTACAATTAAATTAAAATATTTTTAGTTCACTCAAAGATGGCCCTTACAAATGTTAATTAATTGGAGTTTGTTGACAACCTTATTATAGAAGCGAACCAATGTCAGGGATGGTAGAGGCTCACGAAATAATGACACAAAATTTGATATGAACGCAGAATTATGACAAAATTTTAATTTGTTGCTAATCATTAAAAATTCACAAAAAAATCCTCGACAACAGAAAAAGTTTGCGCCCTTTGATATGAATTCTCCATTGAAAAAAATCACTCTCAGTGGTTCATAATTTTGGGGTCGGTGTTGGAACACTTCTTCTTTAATTCCAAATTCCAATTAAAATTTTGAAGGGGAAGCCGTCGTTAAAAAAGAAATTTCAGAATGTCTCATGAACCGGATCCACCAGAAGCAGCCAACTTGAAGGGATTGTCCAAACATTTTAACTCCATTACGTTTAGAGGCAGAGCAAATGTAAGTCTGAGTTTATGCATGAAATATTAAAATTAAAATTTTTTGAAATCTAAAAAAAAAACCATACAATCATCCATTAATAATTTTTAATTGTTGTTGTGCTCAGGTTGCAAAGGCTACGTATCTCGCTTTTGGAGCCATTGGACTCTATTTCTACCTAAGACCGAAAAAGCCAGCCGCTCCGGCACCTTAAATTCTTCGTAAATAATAATAATTAATAATCCTAGTGCTGGAAGTCATGAAGTCAAAAAACAAAAAAAGTGTTATTATTGCTTTGATTGATTTTATTGAGAGAATAATAAGTAGTATAATGATGTATAAAAGATGTTAGTATTTAAAGATAAACACGAAATGTTTCTGCGTCTCTACTTGAATTAGATTGAACAAAATTTAGTTTCATTTGAAAAATTTTTTGTTTGATTCCAAATAAAAGTAGAGTCATATATTAATATCCTATTTGTTGTTGTTGTAAACATCATTTAATTTCTACATCTTTCATCATCATTTAAATCGTCATTTTGCATGTGTAGTAAGTCGGCTGTTTGAAATATACAACTTTTAAATTGATATTAAACAGCAACGTGATGTGTCTATAAAGTTGTATGAAACATCTTTTTCTATGAATGCTAGTAGTCTTTGCAGATTTCAAAAATTATATATTTCAGTTTTATCACGCGACTCCACCTTAGACTGTCTCTTGTATGGAGATAATTTTTTAACTTTATAATAACCTTGGCCACTTCTATTTTAAACATCTGCTGATACAATCGTTTTCCTAATTTTTCCGAATTAGCACAATAAAATGCGGTTCGTACAATTTTACGTTCAAGGTAGCAAATTATTGGAATTAGGACTAAAAAGTGGAGATGGAATCATTTCATTGTCCAATTTAATTTCACAAAAAACTTTGCTGGAACTTCTAAGATCAGACAATCTTGATGCTCTCTTGAATCAAATTAAAACGTAAGTTTTTATCAAATATTTTAATTTAACTTCTAGTTAAATACAATAATTCTTAATGTTTTTTCTTTCAATTTGAAAACTATAGTTTTGCTGCCAATGACACGACTCCGAAGATTCCACTTTCTAATGTGACCTTAGCTTCACCAATTTTGAGCCCGGATAAAGTGATATGTGTGGGAATGAACTACCGGGATCATTGTGAAGAACAAAATGTGCCCGTGCCGGAGGAACCAATTATATTTTCTAAATTTGCAAGCTCCATTGTAGGTCCATATGATTCTATACCATATCCAGAAGTGACAGTAAGTCCTCAATTATTTTAAAAATTTTACATTTGCCAATTTTAAATTAAAATTAAATTTTTTTTACTCAAACAAATAATTTATTTGAAATCAATTTATTTTAGGACTCCTTGGACTATGAAGTCGAACTTGCATTTGTAATTGGAAAGAAGGCGAAAAATGTTTCAGAAAGTGATGCTCCATCACATATTTTTGGATATACGGTGGCCCATGATGTCTCTGCTCGAGATTGGCAATTTAAACGAAATGGTGGACAATGGCTCCTAGGAAAGACGATGGATGGTATAAATATTTTTCTTGTACTTTTTGCGTCATTTGATTTGTAACTTAGATACAAATAAATTAATCAATTATTAAATTTTTCATTTGCGACAGGTTTCTGCCCCTTGGGACCTGAGATTGTGACCACAGATGAACTAAAAGATCCTCATAATTTGTTCATCAGGTACAGTAATAATAAATTATTATTAATAATTTTTACGAATCTGCCTTATCTAACACATTGTCCCTGTAGGCTCAATTTTCTAATGTATCATATAATTATATTAATTAGATGCAAGGTGAATGATGAGACAGTTCAAGACAGTCATACTTCTCAATTGGTTCATCGTGTAGAGGCTATTCTATCATTTGTGTCAAAGTAATCAAACATCTAAACTAAATAGAGTCATAATAATAAAAATTATTCATCTCATACTGAATAATTTAATTATAAATGTTTCCTGCAATTAGATGCTTCACATTGCTTCCCGGTGATGTTATTTTGACTGGAACTCCTCCAGGAGTTGGTGTGTTTAGAAAACCACAAAGATTTCTCAAGGTCAGAATTTAAAGTATTAAGTAATTAGATAACTTTTACATCTAATTACATAACGAGAACTTATAAGGTACTCTTAAATTACATAAAGTATACCGTTCTATTTTTTTTATATTATAGATTGGAGAAGTTGTAGAGTGTTCTATCGAAAACTTGGGAACTATTCGAAATGAAATTGTGAAAGAGTGATTTAACACTAAAAAAGTACAAAAGTATACTTCATGCAGCAATTTCAATAGTTCAATATTTTTTTAATAATATTCTTTTATGACATTTGATATTATTGAAAATAAATTGAATTGACGAAATTTCATTGACAAAAAAATTTCTTTGTTTTTTTAAAAGTACAAATGTACAAATTATATATAGATGAACCTAATAAGTTTATGGCTTATTCAGACAGATATTTTTCCCGAATTCCCTTTGAATTCCCTTTCATACAATAAATTACTTGTACAAATCTGCTAGATGATAATATCAATTGGCAATATAAATAAAATAAATTAAGTGTCAAAATTGTAGTATAAGTATTTGTCACAGGTACGGGGGTGAGATTGCATTGACCATGATGGCGAAAATCCTTTGATGGCTAACCGCTAAACATCATTGGCGATTTCATCGTTCAGCTCTTCATCCGATTCACTCGTCTAATAAAAATGAACCATAAGTTTAAAAGATCCTGATGACAATTTTGTGAATTATATATACATAGTTAATGTAGAATAATTAAGTACCTCATTATTAAGAGCCAGTCTCCTCTTTTCCCCTTGACCATTCTCCAAGGTTCTTATTCTTTTTCTAAGGGGTTCCAAAGAGCCGTCCACACTCCCCAGCACTTTAACCTGTATATGTACATACATAATATGATATGTAGAGAAATTTTTCTTAAAACAAGAATAGGCCAAAGAAATAATTAGTACCGGTTTAAAATCATTTTCGGTTGGAGGATAGCCATTCATGTCGTTCTCATCCTCCTCTCCAAATTCTTCCTCCTCTAAATCATCATCGTCAACGGATGAGGGTGCTTTAAAAAGAATTAATTTTTTAATCAGTCATAATTAGGACTACAATACAGATGTAATGCATTAAAATTCGCAATGTAAATGAGAGTCTTACCGATACAATGGGTGGCTAAAATATGCACAGGGCCGGACCCTTCAACAAGGGAAAACATGACAGCACTTGTGAATTTCAGATCTAATGAAACCTTCGAAAAAAATGACAGAGCTCATACAGATAATCAATCAGTTTCACACCCAGATATTTAAAAAATCTCAGTTAAAGCTACTTACTTGATTACATGGCCCCTTGGTCAAGTACACCAAGGGAGTGACAGTCACTTCGCCATTGTGATGAAAAACAGAGACTTGAATCAAATTTTCTTCATCACGGACTGCATTCTTTCCCACAAGTGCCTACATTGTACATAACTCATGTATATAGACAGGTGCAAAATTAATAAATTTAAATTGATTTCAATGTATTTTCATACCCTGTGAACTTCAAGAATGTGTTGAACTGTAGTCTCTGTGCTTGGATCCAAAGGAATTTCAGGCCAGGTTACTTTAGGAGAGGCTTTGCTCAACTCTAACCCGATGAAACCTTATAAATAATGGGATAAAAATTTAACAATGTGTGATACTACACTACAAATTCAAAGTAAACCCTTGAGTCCCTGTAAAGTACTACACAATTTAAAAATAAATTGAAAAAAGTTACCAATTCTTTCCTCTGTTGAATGTTCCATTGCTCAGCTGTCAAAATACACTGCAAGAGAGTTCTTATGCGAATTGTCAGAGCATTGAAGAAGTTATGCAAATTGTTTTGTCCCAAGGCTCTACTCGCGTCTTGGCTGATTGGTGGAATGGCTTGCATTATGGATAATAAAATAAAGAGATTCTTTCTTAGTTTTCAGTGAGACCGATAGGATGTTGGCCAACTTGTTTGACCATTTTTTTTGCCAAAACCATTTTTGGGGAAAGAAGAGAACTTGTATATAAAAAAAGTCGCTTCAGGAATATTGAGCTGGTTAAATCAATTTTTATAGTCAATTTAATTAATTATTGTAGCAATTATTTATTAAGAGAGTCGAGACATTGTCAATTGAGTAGACCAACAAAAGGATTTGAGCAAGGATCACATTGTATAATAAATATCATATGAACAATTGTAGGCTTGTATAACTAATTTATGTAAAGTATCAGTTTATGTATCAGTTTACGTAAATACACTTGTGAGCTTATGACTTATTTAATTTTTACATGAAATATAAATAAATTATTATTGTTTACAGTTATCAATCCCATATGACTGTTTCTTAAGAGAGAGGTACATTTTACTAGTACAAGTATATGAACGAAAATAAAAGGTAGATTAGGCATTATGAGTTTTCTTTCCATTCACTTTACTTGACGAGAGAGGCAGGAGTGGAGTATATTAAAAGTTGCTTTTCTGCATATGAAGTCAGAGCAAATACCTGTAAAAATGAAGAGAGAGAGAGAAAATAGAATTCTTTACTTTGTTTTTTTTGTAAATGAAGAATTAATTGGAAAAAAATATTAAATTTTTAATTTAGTACTTACACGACCAGTCGCTTCGACAAAACATCCTCCAACAAGGACTTGATTTTTTACAGTAACACTATGAACCATTTTAGGTTGTACTGCAAGTTCTTCCATATTTATTGGCTTTTTGGGACAAAATTAAACAAATAAATTACAGAATATTCCTAAAAATAAGCAGTAGACCATCAAGTCAAAATTGCACACAAATTGTATTATGTACCTTATCATTGACTTTCTCACGAATCCTAAATATTCGAGCTGTATTGTCTTCAGAAACAGTTAAGAGGAGAGAATGATTCAAATTAATGTCCATTGACACAATCCATCTTGAGTGAGCTTTTATGAGAACCTGCCAATTAAAAGTTTAAAAATTGCAAAATAATAAATAAACAAATATGGCAAATAATTTCCTTATTTTTACCTGCATGTCTTTACTCTTAAGATCATAGATCCTCACAACCCCAGACGCATAACATCCAATGACATGATTCCCCGTCAAAATACATCCAGTGACACAGTCTTCCCTATACAATACGAATACACATTTATTTTATATTCTCTCAAAATATGGTTCTATAATTTTATGATGAATGTAAGTGGGAGAATAGAATTTAGTGGATGGCATTGCATAGGATTAGGAATTACATGAATGAAAATATGAAGGAGAAAGGAAGGAGGGCAATAAATTATAACTAAATTTTACGCTGCCATGAAGTCACCGACGATGGTAAATGAGAATTCATCTAGTTTCCAAATTTTGATGACCCCCTGTGCGTCACCTGAGGCCAACATTTGTTGATACTTGGACATGTCTTGAATGGAACTCATATGTAACTTTTCTTTACGATGAATGTACGGAACATTCCCAGTGGCTGGGTCATGCTCAAAACAAAGAATATCTCCACTGTCAGTCCCTACAAAATAAATATAGTTCCCATTTGTTACTAGAGTGTTTAAAACCCATTTTAAAATTTTATATTAAAATGGTGTGTGTGTATGTGACATATGAGGGTGGAGGATATTACTCTCACATATACGTCCCTTTAAATAAGGATCAAGAAAACAGAATTTTCTCTCTGGGGACTCTAGCAATGTATTTACACACACATACACTATATTCTCAATTTTATTTCAAGGTGGAGAAAGTGACTAAGCCATAAATTTCAACTTTTTTGACGGGCCTTCATCTCTCTCTCTCCATTTAAAAAAAAGAAACCAAAAAAATGCAATATGTACACAATACACATACGACTCACCAACGACAATTGAATTGCCATAAGATGAGCACGCTCGAGAGTATCCATTTAGACCAAAAGAATTGTCAAATTTTCCAATATGTTTTCCAGAGTCATTGAAAAAATAAATCCCATGAATAGAAGCTAAAAGCAAAACAGTTCCATGGAGAGTGTCAAGCCATTTTGCCTTAAAAAAATTCAAAATGATTTTTTAAAATCAATTTTTTCAACATACTCAAAACTCAAGTAAAGTTACACGCTTACCTGGAGAATGACAGTGCCCTTAGAGATTTTATTATTATTGGCCAAGGATGAAGAGGTAGTAGTATTTCGAATCAATTCTGTGAGATGAATTGACTGTGTGTGAGAATAATTTGAGAGATTATGATTCACTCCCTCAATATGATACACTAGAAAACTTCCCTTGTGAATGAATCCAATTGAACAGGACACTGGGAAATTTCTTTTCGGCTCCGGATGATCTTTTAAGGCAATTAAATTCCTTTGAATACTTGAGGCACTATATTCTAATGGAATACGACCACAGTCCACATTCAAATGACATTTTGCTTTCAATTCTTCACCCAATTGACCTCCCCCTCCTCCTTCTTCATTTTTCTTTTCTTCTTCCATCATCTACATACACTCACCAATATCTGTAATAGTATATTATCAATTTGTGAGGCTAGTAAAAATTCTAAACTATTTTTTAAAAATACTCAACTTTTTTTTTCAAAAAAACCTAAGCCATACAGAAAATTCCTTTCATGATTCCCCTTCTTGACACTACTAGAGAAAATAAAAAGTCAGAAGTGAAAGTTCTTTTGTTATTCCTTTCGTCTCCTTGGTTGCAAAGTAAAGGTAAACCTTCAGAAAGAGATGAATCGATTCTTAATACCTTTTTCTTGACTATATTTTGTAATAAAATCAATACATATTATAATGTGAGTGTGATTATATAAAGTTGTGGATTTAGTTTTAAATATTTTATGAACTTCTATCTATTGCTATACTATATATATATATATATATATGTACAGTACATGTACCTACCTGTACACAATCTAGAATTCCCCTACCTCAATTTTTACACCCTGTACAGATATACCCTGTACACAGTGTAAAAGCTTCACAATTATTTACATGCTCAGGTTCCAGGTTCCATTTGCGAAGGTGAAAAACATGGCGTGGTTTTTCTATTTTTTTATCGAATCTAGTACACATATTAATATTTAACGTGTTTGTCTCTAATCACGTGCTCACTCTGTCTCTCTCTCATTGTACATGTAATTAAATTTTAAATGGGGGAGAGATTGGAATAAATTACATGATTTAAAAGAATAATTGTCTTTTAATATCAAAAGAACGAGGGAAGAGTTTATATACTACTCGCCAGGACCGTAGCGTCGAGGCTGCCAGGGTATGCCCACCGACAGGCCGGGCCAGGTCAGGTCTGCGGAGGGCCGGGCCACGGTCGTTAATGACGGCCGGGCTTGGAAATTATTAAAGCAATTTTCATTGCTTGAATTGATTATAAGGGAACAAATGCGAAAATTTTTCTGGCTCGCTACGCTCGCCCTCCAATTTCCTTCTTATTTTTCAGAGTATCGCATTTGCAAGCCTTTTTCATTTAAATTTGACTATGTAGCCTTGCGCAAAAAAACCATAAAGTAGCCAGCGCTGGCAACGTTATATCATCTTTTCAGTGAAAACCCAAAATGAACAAAAAAGGCCCAAAAAAGTGCCAGGCCTGCCAAAAAGGCCGGGCCCTCATGGTCTACCGACACCTCGAAAATTTTGACGCTACGGGCCTGCTACTCGCTAAGGTATTCCTTGGTACGGACAATGGAGGAGAGAGAGAGAATATTGCTCAAAATTCTTCTCAGATTCTGTTCATTCTTCTCTTTTTTAATAAGAATTAGGGAGGTGTAAATTCTTAGTTATGATGGGTGTGAATTTCTCTTGTGTTCACCTAAAATGGCCAGATTACAATTAATTCCATTTCCTAGGAATCCTTTTTTTAAAAACATGGCATGAGAGAGAGAGGGTGAAAGCACTAAAGAAAAGGACCAAAAAAGATTTTATATTCTTCTCTCGTAACTTTTAGCTAGGAGAAAATTTTATGGAGAAGGAAGTGGAGGAAATAAAGAGAGAGGGATAAAAGGGAGAAAATCATAAATTGTGGGGATTTGTTTTTAGCAATGGAAATTCCCCCCTCTTTCTCTCTCTCTACCTTCTTCATTGAATGCAAGTCAAGTCCATCTCCATGAATTTTTTCATGCAATTCTCATCTGTATAACCCACAGTTTAATAAGTGGAGACAAGCAATTGGAGTGAAGTACTAATCATAAAATACGACCACAAATTCATTATTTAATCAACATATTTTAGGACATGTTCTTCCACCCATAGGTCATGTTACTCGTACGATACGGAGAAAGTTTTTGAGAAAAGTTAAATTTGAACACGTCAAATGTTGATACTTTCCACTTCCCCCCTCTCTCTCTCATGTAGTCCATTATAATGATCATGTCGAGGTTTTTGGAGGATGAGAAAATAATTTGAATTGAAATTGATGGTACATATGGGCCGTGTGGAGTTTAAAGTGAATCCATTTATTGTCGACTTTTTTTGATCAAGTGTAGCGATAATTTTCTCTACTCAATTTAATGTGGTTGAGAGAGATAATGAAAATTCTGAGATGTAAAGTTTAAATATTCTTAATGTTGTGGTTTGATTAAGAAAGAGAGAGAGAGAAGGGAGGGGGGCTGATGGAAGAATTTTGTAAAATTATGAAATATTACATCTACAGTACTATACATATGTGTAATGTTTTGCTACTTTATATATATGTATAATAGAATGTTATATAATATGTAATACACAGTAGTTTTCCAAAAAGTTTTTCCCAAAAACTCATTAATCATAGTAAAAGGATATAACTTTTTCGACAAGGCAATTTCGACTATTTAATAAAGAAAAGCTTCACAAAAAGACGTCACGTTTAATTTTATTCTAGTGCGGGTGACGATGATACCGTAAATTGTGTTGAATATTCTATTCTATTCACTAAATTAAAATATGCAGAATGCAGTCATTTCGGTGTGTTAATTAAATTTTAGAAATTTATATTTCTAGTTACACTTTTAAAATTATATTTTACAGTACTTATACATAATATGTATTTATTCACGTGTTTTGTACACTTACATAATTTATATCTACTTTCAATCTATTTTTCAATTTCTCATACATTTTAAATGTTGCCAACAAAATGTCAAATAAAACTCCATGAAAGTCAGATGTAAAACATTGTACTTGATGATGTAAAATTCAACATTTTTATTTTAAGCTGACACAATTTCAATTGAATCAGGATAATCAGGCGTAGTAGTAGTTGTAGTACTTTCTGTTGTAGTAGTAGTACTCTCTGTAGTACTTTCTGTAGTAGTTGTCACAAAACACTTGTAGCTTCGACTACACGACATGGTCTACACAGAAATTATTTTTTGAAATATTTTCAATATTTTATAAATTAATTATCACTTTATCTTACATTTGGATCGTATGTAGTACCCCCATGACAAGATTCGAGCTTATATGCCCCATATCGACATTCCTCAAAATGATGACAAGAATTGGGAATCTGTCTTCTGGTGTTGTATGGCCAGTCACACTGTCAAAAGACAAGTCATAAAATATTTTCACTTTTCTAGTTTTTTGAAAAAAAAATAAAATAAAAATACCTGAGCTATACGTGGATTATAGACAGTACCAGGACCGCAGCTAGAATTTAATTACAGATTATGGCTATTGTACATAATGTAAATAATTTGGGAAAAAATAAATTCACCTTTTGGTAAATAATCTTCCTTGTTCACATTCCACAAATTTATTACAAAAGGCTGGATGAGGTGCAATATAATTTCTTTCAGAGCAGTACAGTCCATATGGATTTTTATTGGGGAAATGAGGACTTCTTTTAATTCGTGGATGATTATTGACGTCAATGTCATGTTCCAAAGAAATTTGTTTTTTACATTCAACTTGACTTGAATGATCACAAGCACTAATCTCGCCATTAAATAATGTGCCAGGACCACAATTTTTAATGTAAAATTTACCATTCTCACATTGAACAAATTTTGTACAGTCTTCAGGATGAGTTGTGAGATAATCTTTACCAATATCACAACCATAAGTTCCAAAGTCTGTAAGTCTACTTTGACAATTTACTTTTGATTTAAAGTCACAAACCTAAATATAATTATAATTTATTTTTATCAGTCAAAATTATAACTGAAAAATTAAGTTTTTTTCTATGATTTTTAATTGGGGAAATAATTACCTTACTGATGGGATCAAAATTAGTACCTGGACCACAAACTTGAACAGTTTTTTTCCCATTGGAACATTTGATAAATTTATTACAATATTTTGGATCTGGTTCAATAGAGTCATTACTACATTCCTCAATTTCTCTTTTTTGTCTCCTTTCTCCTTCTTTCTCTTGTGAGTGTAATAAGTTATTTAATTGAAGGAGGGAATCAAAATTTGGAATTTTATCTGCAAATAATTTAGCTCAATTACCTTTATCTAAAGTTAATTAACTATTTTTTCTTTATTCAAAATAAAAAGTTTACCTTTTACGGATAAACATTCTTTAGTTTCGTTGACGCATTTTTCTTGTGTAAAATTAAAATGAGTTGACACTGGACAGCGATTGAGCGTCAATGAATTATTGTTACAAATTATGTAAAAATCGCAAGAATTTGGAGAAGGGAACCTTTCAAAAACAAGTTATGTAAATTAAATATATTACAATTTATTTCCTGGAAATAAACAGTTATTTGTCTCCACTTCATTCATAATTCACATTATTCATAAAAAAAGAAGACATTTTATTTGATGGACAAAAGAAATAGAAAATGATTCAATTTCTCTTACTTTCCCCGTAATTGTGGACACAGTTGACGAAAGACTATCTCTGCCAAGTCTGTGTTAATGCTTAAGGGTCCCACAACACAATTTTCATCCGACCACTGAATATCTCTACAGGGAGTCCCCACCTCTTTTGATTGAATTAAATAAGGGAAAATTAATATCCAAAGTGAAATGGAGAAAATTCTTGAATGTTTATTTTCAATCAACATTTTTCTTTGTCAAAAATAACTCCTTGTCTAGAAAAATGTACGGTGGGGAAATGTTGGCTTTACAATGAAAAGAATATTCCAAGAAATGATTTCAAGTTGATGAAATAAATTTTTTTGATAGACAAATCTTTATTTTTATTCCATGGTCAAGACAGGAAGGAAATATTTTGTCATGTACAGCACATAAACCTAAAACATAAAAGGAGTTTCCTCATGTGGTTTTCTCCCTCCGTGATTTATGCAGTCATACTGGACACTTTGGTTGGTGGTCTACTATTAGTCTACAATGGTTGAAGCAACGACCCTGAATTTATTTGTATTTGCATTTCTTTTTATAATAAATGTTGTCAATTTACAACTAAGTTCAAAAATGTTTTTTTTTTTGCATTTTATTTTAAACTCTAATTTTCTTGACAGTTTCTGCAACAAAGGTATTTTATCTACCAGTAATGTGTGTAAATATTGTTAAAGTTAAACTTTTTGCATAAAATGGTTATATTCTAACAAGCAGCAATTAAAAAAGTTTTCAAACCTCTACCAAACTTGTGAAGGTACAATAAATCTTTTACAAGAAACTTTTCTTGAACCCGGAACCAAAATGTTATATTTATTTATAGAAGACATGAAAATCTATATCTGTAAATAAGTTGGAATTTCTCACAACACAAAAAATTCCCTGTCTGCCTACGCCATAGAGAGAGAGAGATGGATTTTTTACAAAACAAATTGTCAATTTTTACGAGCATGTAATTTTCCTTGAACTTTTCCTTCCTATAAAATATTTACATTTGGTTATTAGTCACATAATGCAGAGTGACACGAGTTTGCAAATGAACAAAAAAAACTTTTAACATAAATTTACATTAAATTCTTTTCCTCAAGAAAAACCTATCCAGCGTATGACCAAAGCTCATTTGAATAGAAATGTCTAATTAAATTTTTCAACTGTAGACTGTAGTACAGATTTACATGGTAAATGTTCCTGAGTAATTCCTTTATCTTGAAATCTAAGATTAACAATAATACTCCAAGATAATTCCTTCTCTTCAACCGTTTACGATAAGTACAGATATTTAATGATTAAGATGAATGCCAAAAAATTCTTTCAAATTGAGAAACCACTAATCCATAATAAAGAAAGTTGCCTGTCTCTTCCAGACGAGATACTTTATCTTGTTACAGATGGATTCTAGAGCGTACAAACTAAAAACTTTTTGAAAATATTATTGACATTCGATATTTTACCCAAATTTTTGTGTCATCATAAAAAGAGAAACATGGTAATTTGTATGAACTTCTATACATATTTGAGTCTGGATTGTGAATTCTGGAATGATTTTTTACTCTTCTCATACCTGTCAAATACATTCATGTATAAATTTCCTTCCATAAATTTTTAACAAATAAAGTTTTCTCTACCAAGAAATAGTTTTTTGAGATGATGGATGACACAATTCAATCAACTGGAAGAAATAAAAGAGTTTCATATAATATATATGGCCTCCATAATAATGAACTAAATAAACTATAATTCCGTAAATGAAATATATAGTGTAGTTTTAATTCATCATACAAGAATTTTGACTCAAAAAAATCAAATGTTAATATAATTAACATTTGTTGGGAAAACTGTACAAGTCCGTACAACAAAAATAATCTTTGTATTCTAATTCCAAATTCCGATTTCACTGCTCCACTGACGACTCGTAGAAAGATATAATTATTTTGCATTTTGAATGCCAACGATTCATTAAAATGGTGCTAGTGTTGTGATATCATGTAAAAACTATCTTACGATAGTATAATGTGTATTATGTAATTAATGCTAATGATGAGTCAAATGTGAGATTAACGTTGAAGCTATGTATTTTTATATGATTTCTTAAGGAATATAGTCCAAATTCTCTAGTGCATTTAAATTTTAGTTGAGATAAGTCTAAAAGTCTTTGAGACAAAAACTGTTTTCTTGGATTTAGTCTTCTCTGGTTCTTTCAACAATTACAAAGAGGAAAAAGTTTATCTCTTGGTAAAAAAATAGGCAACAAATATCTACTAAAGTTTTTTGTGTCTTGAATCAAGAGAAGAGACTTTCACAGACAAAGATGACGTTTAAAAGAAAAAATTATCATCTGGAGGAAAAGAAAGAATTCCCATGGGTGGAGGTAAGAAAACACTAATTAAAAATTAAAATTATCTTTAAATTATTTTTCATACCAAATTTTATCCGATTCTTTAATTATATTTCTGCACCATATTTATCAAAAAATGAACGTTGTTTGTTTATTTTGAGAACGTTGATACAATTTAAATTCAGTCATAAATATTAAATTGTAATTTAGTTGTCAAAATTCTTTTTAATTATGGTAAAAGAGCATACATTCTAATCACAAAACTGACTAAGCAGTAAACAAAAATCTTCATTTTCTTTGTAGCCGCATTTGAAATGCCGCTTGACCAAAATGAACTATCATTTTATATCCCAATTATTGTCTTGTTCCAACCAAAAAAACTGAAAGATAATTAACATGTCATATCCCTACTAGTATCTGTATCTAACTAACATAGTAAAAAAGGAACAAAGAAAATGGAATTTAAATCTTAAGGGATTGACTTTACGAATAGAATTTTAAAACTTGTGTTTTCTGTAACAGAAAATCGTAGAATATTTGGAGAAATTAAATGACTCGAATTTTCCACTAGAATCAGTTTCCTCGGTTTACTAGTTATAAAAAATAGGAGGGGGGTCGTACACTCATGAGACGATATATTTCTTTCTTCATTATTACATTTTCATAGTACAAAGAGTATCATAGGGACATACATACAAATGAACAAAATGTCGTTTTACATATTTGAGAGTTTTCTGGCGAGATTGGGACTCTGAGTTTATGAGGTAGTAGGGCACTACTGTATGTACCTTGTCACAATAGTTTTGTCCTATTTCTGTTTGAAAATTGACCTACTCTTTCCCTGCATCAAAGTACTCTCTCTCTCTGTTCCAGTAGTAAACGAGAATACATAATAAACATTCATGACTTTCTCAATGTTCTGTTGGCTTTATATTGCTTTTTGGAATAACAATGCGTCGTCAGCGGAAGTAAAAAAAAGGAAGGAGAGCTCATGTCATCCCATCCAGAGTTGCAAAGTACACAGACACACACTTGTCAATAAAGTGAGACACGAGGTCAATTTTCTCCAGATCTCCCAGTCACACCCAACTTTTTTTTTCAAGTCTGGACATGATGGACTCCAACTGACATTCTCTAGTCTTTGAAATGACTTGAATGTTCGTCTTAGATACTATCAATAGAATTGGGAATTGGAGGGGAGGGGGGGACTCAATATCCGTACACATTGGGACAATTGCAATTTGCAATAGCCCCAATTTTAAATGAACCATGAGCTCAATGGACTGTAAAACTTTTTTTTCTCCCTTCATTTTCTTCTTTTGTTATATTATGTACATATTTAGGGGAAAAGTAGGTAATGGAACAATTCTCATCATTAAATAGATTAACCAGACCATTAGTTTTTTGAAACAGATTTCAATTAGATTAAGTACAGGTTACCCATTTTTGCTGAAAGTAATAGATTAGGTTGAATGAAATGAACTTGAATTATGTACGTAGGGAGATCAAAAAGTAATGATTATGATTTTTTAGCTCCGTTCGTTGTAAATCGATCACCAAGATATTTTAG
>JAQIVZ010001987.1:0-25244 GCA_034700945.1 Arrhopalites spinosus
TGAAGAAGACTATAAGTCGAAACGCGTCTCATTAAATTCCTATTTGCTAATTATCTTAAAATTTGGGGCTATTTTCCCTTATGGTGATTATTATATTATCTATTTGCACCTTGCGTTATCATTGTGAATTTAACTTGTACAAGATGCACAATTAAATTTAAATAATTTAAACTACAATAAATTATAATATTATTGTTAAAATAATTTGACTAGTTGTTAATATGAGATTCACAGTTAAAGTTAAAATTTAATTAAATTGCCATTTAATTAATTTATGTCCCTATGGTCACCTTCCCCAAAAATGAATTTCATCAAAATAATTATTTTTATTCAAACAAAATTTTGAATTTTCCCACCAAAAGAAAACAATTCTTCTAACAATAATGGAGTTTGACTTTTGTCAATTAAATTTTAATTTTTGACTAAATGTAAGTAAATTAAATAAAAATCAATTAAAAATAATATAAAAATAAATTAATTTCCCTCTTTACAGTGTACTTGATCAATTAAGTTTGTCGGATTTTTGTTGATTAAAAAAATGAAAATCCCGCCCAGAAATGGGTTTTCAAAAAATGTTCATATGGTGGGACTTCTCCTCCTTGTCAGTCTCTCCTCCTCCCTGGCCCTCATTCGTCACTGCTACCCAAACACGGATCAAATTCGTAATAAATTTTTAGAAACTCATAAAGAAATGAAAACATTTTTAGAATCCCATCCAACTCTCAATGGCCGTCTTGGTCTCATTCAATTGGCCAATTGGCAAGATCCCGTTTTGGAATTAAAACTTGAACAATCCCGCTTACCCGCCCATCTCAAGGAAGTCAAGTGTAGGTGGAGGATGATAAAAGATAAGAGTAATGATTACAAAGAGAGTGAAAGTTTTAATAAGAAAGTGTACATGGGGAATGATTTGCATGCCAATCCACTAAATAATCGCAATTATTTTCGCACAGTTTCATGCGAAACTGATAAATGTGTTCAATATTGGAATATTTTTGTACGCCCTCTAACTAAACCAGAATTCCCAGTACAAGTTTATTTTGGATTTGAGGGACAAATTATTTGTTCCTTGGACTTTATGAATGAACCCAACCTCCAATTTTTATTGGCTAATCAAAACCCGCCATACACTTTTGAATGGACTGGACCACGTGACTGTAAGGAGGAAAATTGGCACAGAAATGACAGCCACTGTGTGAGGTACAATGTCGGGCATGACTGTGATTCCAAAAAGGAGTGTACCATTAAACTAAATCCTGCCCATTACCCTGATACGTCGGTATAAAAAATATTTTGGCGCTACTTTTAAATATATTTCTACATTTTTTTGTGTATTTTTATCATGAAATTGTTGCAATTTAATTAAAATTTTTATGGGAAAAATTGGGCAATGTTTTCAATGATGATCAAATGAGAGTCGGAAACATTGCCCAATCTTTCCGCAAAAACTGTATTTAAATAATGGCGGGAATTTAATTAATTTAATTTAAATTGTAGGTAATTGTGGAAAAAGGAACAATTAAAGTGGATAAAGAATCAAGGACAACCCAAATGAAATCAATTTTGAATATAAAAAAAGCAGCTTTGGTTCACCGCGGGAGTTGGCGCTGTATGGTAAAGGACCGATTCGGGATTTCATCTCATCCAGACAAAGAAAGCGCCAAATTTTTGAAAGATCGGGATATTGTTCATCGTGGCATTGTTTTTATTCGTTGCAAAGACATTTACACGTCCATCGGCGTCCCTTTGGGTCTCATCATTTTTCTCCTTCTGTTCGTCTCATTTTCCATCCCCTTCTGCCGACAATGCCGCGACTTTGACGCCACCAGCGTCAAGAATGACCAGCCGGAAGAAAGGGAGGGGGCGGGGAAAGCGGTGGAGGAGAAGGCCATCGAAGTGGAGGACAAAGTCCCGTCTGTCAAATCCATCAAAAGTACCCAACAAGAAACTCCCGTCTTGTCCGCCGTCTCCTCTGCCTCCATTGGAGTGGTCAAAAGTACGGAGGGTCAAGGGAAGGATGGAAAACCGAAAAATAAAAAGAAGCACAAATTTCCGCATCATAAAAAGTACCCATTTTTTTCAATTTTAATTTATTTGAAATTAATTAATTATTTTTATTTTATTTTTCAGGGAGTAAAAACAACAAACTTGAGGGACTTCTTGGGACTTTTATTGGAGGGAAATACAAATTATTTAAAAATAATTGAAGAATAAAACAAAGTGTCCAAAAAAATATTTAAATTTGACTTTTTCAAAGTCTCTTTTTTAAATAATTTTTGTCCAAAAAAAATATTTCTGGAGAGAAAATTTAAATTTTCCTTGAATAAATTTTAAAAATAATAATTTATTTTTTATTGAATAAAATTAATTACATTTTAATTTAATTATTGATAACAATATTTTATGACATTCATTTTCAATATTTTATATACCGTAAATCGTGTAATAATTGTACATTATATTTTATTCAAAAAGAACATTCAATTCAAAGATTTTCGAAATTCTCGTGTAATCTTTTAAATTAATATTAATTAATTGTAATTTAATTAAAAGTCACGTGCTCTTCTGCGGAATAAGGATAAGAAGTAAATGTAAAATGGCGGTCAATATAAAAAATCCGACTAAAATGAAAACAAAATATTGAATTAATTGTACAATTAAAGCAATTCCCCAAGAAATTATTTCCCAAATGGGTTTCTTTTCATTTAATTCTTTCGACTTGACCCCACCAGCACCCGCAAACAGTGAGCCTAGGGTGACTAAAAAATTGACAAAAAATTCCACTAGAGGGCTCGGTGGTTCTTTATCCCGTAATATTTTTTCTAGAAGAATCCATTTATTGTACACATTTAAATGTTTATGGTACGAAGGGCTACTTGGCTTCAATTCACATCTCCTCGTCTCGATGACCATCTGGGCCAATTTCAAAAGAGTTTGGGTTTTGTCCCATGGGAATTTCCAATCCATTTCAATTCTTTTGATGGCTTTCTCTAAAGCGTAAATGTAAGATTGACGCCCCGCCCAAAAATCCCAGTAGATGAGGCCACTTTCCATTTCTGTGGACTCGACTCGTCTCACAAATTTTGTGTGGAGGTCATCATGTAAAGTTGAAATCATTTTGAAAAATAATTCCCAAAATTTGTACTCTTCTGTCACTCTCCGAAGGGTCACGAGGTTGGCGGCGCCTGAAGAAAATTTAAATTAAATCCATTAATTTGCGGGTTTTATTAAGAGGTTAGAGATCATACCAGCAAGGCTTTCAGTGGTGACAAAATTTTCATGTTTAAAGTCAATTATTCCTTCTAAAATCCTTCCATCATCGGAACGACGCCATGACGTACGTCTCATGGGTGTTGGCGCCCATTTTGATTTTCGACGTTGAATTTCTTCTCGCTCTCTTAAATTTGAATTTGGTGGGTCTTGGGTTGAATGGAGTAAGTCGTTCATGTTTAATTGCGGAGTATAACGACAATTACTGAGAAAGTTATTTAAATATTTAAGGTTAATTGAGTTAATGGAGGATGGGTTTGTTTAAATTTAATTGAGTTGACGAGGACACTTGCATGGTGATAAGATAAAGTTAAAAATGTTGAACAATGTTTCGTCATTTATGAGGTACCAAGGCTTTTGACAGGTGTGGCATCAGTGGGGAATTTAATTGTAGTTAAAATTAACATTTATTATTTAAATTTTTTTTATCAAGTCTCAACAAGTTGGAGGTGACTGCATGTTTCTGTCAACAGATTTTTGAATGACAATTAAATAGTTTAAAAATTTTGCCATTTTTTTTAATTTTAATTTTAGTTGAGATTGTACATATAGAGGAAGGTGTGGACAATTAATTCAATTATAAATTCGTAGATAATTTTGATTCCCATTAAAAAAAATTAAAGAATAATTAAATTCTCCAACATGTTTTCACTTCAAAACCTCTCTAATAATTAGCAAGAATAATAGACATTTGTTTTAAATTTTTTAAAATATTTGAATAAAGAATTGTATGACTGAACCATCTGTATCTTGTTGAGTGGCTCCAAAAAATATTTTTTAAATCTCCGCCACATCCCCAGTACAAACCCCAAAACTTTGACGTAATTTTCTCGGAAATACCAAACCACCTCCATGAGCCCTACGAGAACATCCAAAAATGAAAAAAAGAGGAAACACTGAAAAATTAAATGGAGATCCGAATTGTCCATTCCCAAGTCCTCATATTCCGTGACCTTCTTCTCCTTCTCAAATTTCTTCTTTGCCTTCTTGACCTCTTCATCTGTAAATCGAATCTCGTCCCATTTGGCCCAAAACTAGTAGACTCCACTTGACAAAAGACGTCCCATTCTCTTCTGCATGACCCCTGGCCTTCTTAGATTCAGTCCTTCAGTCAAATACCATCCCAGGATTTCATGGAAGGAGTCATCAATTTGTTTTTTATTGTGAGAAAATCGAAAAATTTCTCCCTTCAGTTTCCTCTCCTTCATTTCTTTTTTGAAAATGACCCAGTACAATTCAAACTTCTCCGCCCTCATCACGACCACGCTTTGGGACTGTCGACCAATCAACACGAGAACCTTTGAAAATTCAGACAAACAGGAAATGGTTGTTTGCCGCAAAATTTTGAATAAATTTTCATGTTTTCGACACATCGAAATTTGGTCCCATTTCTTTTAACCCGTGTGCACAAAGCAAGTAGAATGTAGAGGCGAAATGAAGCGTTTTCCCGGAAATTTCCCATGCCAGGACCCCCTTGTTTGCAATGTACCGATTTCTGGTAATTCCCATATCAACCCTTAATTCCATATCTATAATGCAAAGATACTTACATTTAAATTTAATTAATTTTTTTTAATTAGAAGGCTTGTTTGGTGTACCCAATAAATTTTATGATTATGTCACCTGCCCCAATAGACTTTACGTTCAAATGACTTGACCCAAGGGTTTTTATGATTAAATTACTTGATGCAATAGATTTTATGTTTGAATTACTAAATAAAGGGTGGTAATTTTGGCTCCACTATTTTTATTGAAAACTCGACTATTTTTCATGCCTTTTCCACTAAAAATAGTGACACGCCACTAAAAATATTAAGGCGCCACTATAAATAATAATAGACCACTAAAAATTATAGAGCACCACTAAAAATATTTAAGCTCCACCAAAAATATTGAAGTCCCACTAAAACTAGTAAAGCTCCACTAAAACCGTATTGTAGCATTATGTAATTTTTTTAACCCACATCAACTCTAATTAAATTTTAAACCTGTACCGAAATTACGTTGTCCAAAAATCGAAATCACCATCACTCTAGTAATTCATTTTATTAGTTTTTTTGTGAGAAATAATTTTTAATTACTACAACTCAAGTAAATAAAAAATGTAAAATGAATTCAAGTTTAAAACAAACATTCGGGTGACCTTCGGGTCACATATTCGTCAAAACTGCCCCATTCCGTTTGCCCCAAGATGGCAAAGCATGCTTCATATTTTTGTATCAAGAATTTTCGTAATCGTAATGGAATAATTAATTTTTAGTATTCCTAATGTTGAAAGAAATGAAGATCTGCTAGTATATTTATTGGCAAAAATTATTTCACATGAGGTGAAAAATTTTAGTGCCATTAAAATATTTTTGGGGTCTAAACAAAATTTAGTGGAGTTTTAACTATTTTTAGTGGAATTTTCAATATATTTAGTGTTAAAAAATTTAGTGGAACTTTTATTATTTTTAGTGGTGAAAACATATTACCCCCTAAATAAATCCATTGCATCAAGTAATTTAATCATAAAAACCCTTGGATCAAGTCATTTGAACGTAAAGTCTATTGGGGCAGGTGACATAATCATAAAATTTATTGGGTACACCAAACAAGCCTTCTAATTAAAAAAAATTAATTAAATTTAAATGTAAGTATCTTTGCATTATAGATATGGAATTAAGGGTTGATATGGGAATTACCAGAAATCGGTACATTGCAAACAAGGGGGTCCTGGCATGGGAAATTTCCGGGAAAACGCTTCATTTCGCCTCTACATTCTACTTGCTCTGTGGCCGTATGGGTCAATTGGTCCACACATTTTTTGCGATACGAGTCCAGATGATCTTCCAAAGTGTCCCATATTGGGAGCCAGTAGTGGGTTGCCATAATAAAATAATCCCGATCTTCTAAATCTTTCAGGGTACACTGACCTCGAGGGATGTCAACTTCCTTTCGCTTAAGTTGTTTCCTGAAACAAAAGTGTGAATTGGGGTCATTGTAAACCACAAATTTCATTTTCTGCTCTTCCACGTCGAAAAACATTTCTTTAAGGCTCTTCCATTCCGTCTCAAATGAATACGGCGCCACAAGGACAGCGTTCACATCGGCCCAGTACAAATTCACCAGCAAAAGACTCGCCAATAGCCAGAGCGCGAACAAAAATTTGAATTTTTTCATTTCCCTCCCCTCCATCTTCCAAATTACAACTCGGCCGTGGTCGCGGTCTTTTGTTTGCAATGGCGGAATCTCTTGGTCATTTTGTTTCATGAGAATTCCAAAAATCCAGAAAAGGAACCCAACCAAATTCTTCACCAAAATTTTGTCTCGCCAGGACCCTTGACTTGTCTTGAATGAATAAGAGAACAAGATGGCGACTAGGAGGGTGACTAGAATGAAAATAGAGAGACTGACCCAAGTGGGAAGGTCAAAAAGTCTTGTGTAGACAAGATGGGGGGGTTGTGGCTTCATTAATTTGAACTACGCGGTCTCTCGTGATGAAATTGTTTGTAACGAATTGTTTTGGTGATGTACCACGCGAAGGACAGTTCCGCTAGGTCAACTCTGGTTTTGGATTTTGCAAAATCAGACAAATGTCTCCGCCCACTACAGTTATCCGACTCAGTTTGCTTGACGCACTGGCTCCCGTTCACACTGGCCATGAGGGAGCCAACGGTGGCAGCCCCGAGTTCCACTTGACTTCTTTCCATTCTCGTGAAGGGTGACTGACCTTCCAGCTTAAACGTGAGCTTTTTAAAAGCGAGATTATCTGTAGGAACCATGACAGTTTGTTTCTCTTGAATTTGTCTTTGAACACAATTTTTGAGCGGTATTTGATTTGTAATTAATTTGGGCTCAGTTTCCATAGACTTTTCCAACAAATGATAATAAATTTATGTTCAACTTTTGGGCCCCATTGGGGGTTACAAGAGGGCAATTTGGTGACCCCGGACATGGGATAATTAATTACAATTATGAGTCAAAAAATGTTTTTCAAATCGTCAAAGTTAATTCGTACAAAGGATTAAATATTTCATAAAAAAGTTGAAAAATAAATATGAGGATTAGAGAAAATAAATTAGAAGAGTTAATGAAATAAAAATAAATAAATAATTGATTAAATGATTCCCTACGTAAACTCCCCTAAAGTGAAAGAATTAAGGATTATCCATTTTCAGTTTCACTTTGACATTTCTCTTTGACTGGATCTCGTATTAATTCTGAGACCCATTCGTACTCACAACGGAATGTGGTCGTCTCACTCACTCTCACACCCTTCACGTCACTCCTCATCACACTCATTTTCTATCATCATACCTCTCCACCCAAAACATTCAACCCATTCCTCGTCCCCGACTCACCCCCTTCCTCCTTCTGTCCTTCACCCGGCCACTTGTACGCCATTTTCTCACCTCACCTCTGCCTCAACTTCAGACTCAGTCTCCACCTCACGCCGCTCATCGTCATTTCCATTTCGTATGGCCACTGCTTCTAAAATATTTTGGCACAAGGATCTCTGTTGACGAAGAACCGAATGTTGATGACGCTGGTACCCAAGAAACCACAGTAATGAGGCAATGTGAGAGCAGCATCCCACATTACGAGCCCCTGTTCGACATTGGCAATAATACCCGGTGATGGAATCTTCTCCTTGCATCTCGGGGGCAAATTGGACAAAACATTGATGCTCTTTATTGTTTGAAAATCTTGAATGGACTTTTGCCCTGACAAGATTCGACTTGCTTAAGTGGAGGTCTATGACATAAGCTCCGTTGTCCATGTGAGCACGGGAATAATTTTCAGCCATGTTGACCTGGTATACCCCTAAAGTAATTTCTCAAAGGTCATTTAAGGATAGGATAGGAAACTCCGGTATTGACGTGGAAGTGGCCTTTTGCCAACAAACTCTCTTTCTCATTAGACCATCTTGCTCAATTTGTGCTTGGAGGTGATTCGGAACATGAAGTTTCGCCAATACTTTTTGAGCCATTCTAATGTCCTCTGGATTATTTTGAAAGATTGGGCCTCTGTAACAATTTATAAGGGCTGCTGCAATTCTCAAAAACCGACCAATTTTGGGGTAGTAGGAGGCTTTACTGGTGGACTCAAATAATTTAAAAATGTGCTTTAGGCGTCCATTAATAACCTCCACAACCCATCGTAAAAGTGTGACCAGTCAGGATTTATTTCCATTCAATGTTGAGAATTGAAGTGGCCCTGCTTGACCCCGCCCTCTTCCACGACCTCTTCTTTGACCTTGGCCTCTGGCTGTAAGCAGACCTCGTCCCCTACCCTTTGCCTCACTTGAACTTTGACCAAGGGTCTCCACATTTGGGTCATCTCTTGTCTTTCTTTTGTCCAAAAATTCGGGCATCATTATTTTAATATGCATGGTCTCCATGATGGGCTTGACACCTCTAAACCCACGATCAAGTACAAGACAATCGTCATTTTCAAAAATTGATGGAATTTGTGTTTGAACACAATTTTTGAAATTTGTGTAAGGTGAATTGGCGCCCAAATTTAAATTGGGACAGTGAATCCAATCAACTGAAATTGTATCTTCGAAATTTAGCCACCCACCCTCAGTGACCTCAGAGTTTCTGAATGAATTTTTATTGTGACCTTGAGCATGCGGGTCAGTTTGAAGAAACAGGGAAAGAGGTCGAGGAAAATAATACCAGTCTCGGATTCGTGACAAGATAGACATAAATGTGTCAATTTTGAGAGTGGTCATGTGACCCAAAAATATTGTTTGGGAAGGGACAACGTCCGTTGTCTTTGCATACTTGTTAATACTGCCATATGTCATGTAAATGAGAGACCAATCGTTTAAATTGGAACCAGTTCTTCTTTCCGCATACCGATCACCTGAGAGGAGACTTTCAGCGACAATTTCCAAGATGGTGAGGGGTGTCCGACTGTACATTGGTAGCAAAATTATTGAAATGTAATTCTTCAAATTATGCAAATCAACCAAAACGCTTCGCTCCTTTTTTAAAAAAGTCGAGTCCAACGAAAAACAAAATTTTTTTCGAATCACAATTGGTCGCTCCATCTGTGGGGTCTTCTCCATTTTGTCTCGTTTTGGGCCACCTCGTAGGCGTCCTTACTTTGAGAGATTTTGAGAAGGAGGACAAACCAATTTGGTGGGAGATGGTCAATTATCTGTTCATTCAAATCTAATCCAATCCCCTCATCCGCCATTTTAAAGGCCAGAGGAGCTCCCCATGTTTTTACAAGAATGAGGAACAAGATGGCGGTAAAATTAAAATGGGTTTGAATTAAATTCGTTGTCAGGTTTTGTTCAACAAAATTCCAATTTTAATTTTGAGACTTTTAGTTCTCGCAAGCTTTCGAATGAATGTTCTGGAAATAATCGAGGAATGAATGGGAGTTGTTTTGTAATTTTAACGGGACCAAAATTTTGATGGCTGTTCTCAGAGCAGGGCGGCTCGTCCCACGTTAAATTTTACGTGAGATTTTGGCATGTTCATGCCGGGTTGTTTTTCTGTCACTTTACTTTTTATCGTAAATTAAAAGTTCTGAGCATGAGTAAAAAAATATATATATATATTTGTATATTTTTTTATATATATAAATTTTAAACCGTCCTCAGGGGCAGTAAAACGTAAACTGAATTATTTAGTTTTCAGATTAGAAGGTCGTATGCTCACTCTCAATGACAAAACTCAAAAAAGTGGCGACCGTGCCGCGGTCGCGCTTTTATCTTGAATTTCGAAAATAAGAATTTAATTAATTTTAAAATTATTTTGAACAAGAAAAGACAAAATTCATAATTAATTATTAATTAAAATATTCTTAATGAATATTAAAATTAGCACATTAAAAATTATTCCAACATTTAATTGTCTAATTTTCATTTTTCTGGGTCCATGAGTTCAGCGCGATATTTCAAACTTTTGGCGCGCATTCGACTACTGGAATTGTCAAAAACAAGTTTATAAGTCCCCTTCTTCTCACACATAATCACCCCCTCTTGTGGCTCCATGTGACTTTGAACTACAGAGAAAGGAACAAGGATTGTGACCGCGCCATCTCTTGAGTCTTCCTTGACAAAAGTTAGGCCAAAACTGATGTCAAAATCGACAGTGGTGAATGACCAAGTTAAAATACTTTTTGTTTTTTGTACTTTGAAATCGACACATTGTTTTTGACCTGCTCCGACACAAATAGAAATATAATCTCCCGCCAAAGGGGAGGAGTCACTTTCTGAATTTTTTCGATTTTGAATTAAATTTTGAGGCAGCTGCTCCATTCGCACAAGCTCAAGTAAAACCGTCAGCCATTTGTCAACGTTTGAATTATAAATCTCTACTTTTCCAAAAGTTCTTTGTGACATGATGGGCTTGACCAGGTTAAAAAATGCGGTGAAAATGCGGGAACCTTTAAATTGCAATTAATTTTAATTATAAATATTTTTCGTTAATTTAACTTTAATTCATACCGTTAACAGCAATTATTTTTTTTATTGTTTCCGGATAATTGGCTTCCATATTGCGGAGAACGTCCATGAACATGTTAATGGCTATAAAAATTGAAATTGAGCGGCAATTTTAAGATTAATTAGTAAATTGTAATGTAAAAAATTTGAAATTACCGCCCATGCAAGCCAGAGTCTGCATAGAGCAGCCTTTAGCGTCGACAATGAAGACACACTGGGTCACTGGTTGACCTGAAGGGAGGAATTTTCCTTGACCTTGAGCTCTCAATTTTTCAAAAAGTTGCATCACGTAAAGTATAAAATCATCTCGATGACCCGAATTGTACACCTTGCGGGCATCCCATGTACCAAATGGGACAAAGCAGACTAGTCAAAATTTTAATTTAAATATTTTCAAAATTTTAAAATTAATTAATATTAATACCTGGACAATTTTCTTTGTCAAGACCACAGATTTCAAGTGGGCAGAGTGATTCAAAAATTGGAGGACCGTGCCAATTTAATATCGAGTCTATTTTATTGTCCCTTCGCCATTTCATTGACTTTTTTGAAAGTGATTCAAAAATTTTGCAAATTAATTAAATTGTGCCAAATAATTTAATTAAAATTACTTTTATTACTAATTTTAATTTGAATGTAAATAAATTATTAATGTAAAATTTGTATTTTTTGTACTTTACGAAGCATGGCTTCTGCTTGATCCAATTTTAATTCTCGTGCTAATTAAACAATTTTTGCAATGAATTAGAAGTTAACTTCAGTAGTTGCTGAAATACTTGTTTTTTTGCAATGCGAATTTAATTTTGCAAAAATTTAATTTTTAATTAAATAAAATACAAATTAAAATAATTACCACGAAGCCATTGTAGAAGTCCTAAATCAGTGTTGACAAATCCATTTAAATTTAAATTCGCAATATTTTCGCGAAACTGAAATATTCGCACACAATTAAAAAAATGGTCAAATTGTTTTGAGAATATTTTTAGCCAATGTTAAATATTAGTTACATTGATTTGCACATTAAATTTATTTGTACAATTTAAAAAATTACCTGTGGAAGAATTTGCAATTCTTCAAATGTAGGAGCAGCCATTATACTAAGTTTTTTTTGCAATAAAATTTAATTACAAATTAAAGGAAAAAATTGACTAACTACAGTACTAAAAAATATAGAAAGGTAAATACGATTTCTTTAAAAAAAATAAAAATAATTTGCAAATAAAATGTTGCAAATAATTTTCTAGTGAATAATCTACACACTAAAAGAAGGGAGGGAACAGTTTTAGATGAAAGACCTAGAAAAACGAAATGAATAAAAAAAATTAATTGCGGAAAGTACAAAGAAATTGCCAGAAGGAAAAAGGATTAAATGTTTACATTCTAGAACAGTTAACTCCTGGAACATTCTCTTAATTGCCAATTAATTTTTCTTTTAAAACTCATCAATGTCAAAATTAATAATTAGTTTTTACAAAAATCTTAAATATTAAACGGTTGTGCTACATAGCCTGGTCTACTTTTCAGTATACCTAGTTAATTGTAGGTTAATTAAATTATTTGCAAGTAAGTTTAGCTAATTTAATGTGAAATGCCCAAATAATAAAATGAGAAAAGTCAAATATTTCGCATGAATTTATGGAAAAAAGTTTGTCATTGTCATTTTATAGAACATTTTTTTTATGTCAAATCACAGAGAGGGGGGCGGGTCTATAAATTTAATGGGCTATCTTGAATGACTGTACCATTTTAATTAATTTCATAAAAATGATTAAACCTCAGTGACGTCACTACAAGCTGAGTTTGTAGGAAAATGTCAAATTGTCAGCCGGCCCAACCCCCGTGTGTCATTCTCTGACAATTTAATTTATTTTGATAAAATTTGATTGCCAATTTAATGACAAAAATGATTGTCCAGCTGGACAGATTCTTGATTAAAATTCAATCCAATTTTTTGGGGACAATGTAATTTTAAATCAAAGTCAAAATCAATTTTCAAGTCTGTCACCTAAATCTCTGAATCAAATATAAATTTTTTATTATAAAATAAAATAAAAAATTCATTTTCTGAAATCCCATTCACATTTTTATGATAAAGCACACGGGTCCATGTTGGGAGTATGAAGTTCCAAATTGAAAATATTTCTTTTCAAAAACTCTCAAAAATTCTAGTTAATTTCATTCGAATCAAAAATTTATTCAAAATTAACCCATTCCCAATTTATGAATTGACCCCTGAGCAAGACCCAAGGGGCAGGTCAAGAAAATGGGATTTTATTGTGGAAGACGATACAATTCAAAATTCAGTTCAAGTACAAAATGAAATTAAAATGGCGGGACAAAATCCTGAGTTGGCCCATTTTATCAATGGAATTCGTTGGAGTTGTCCAACGGGAGTGATTTTGTACAAGTTCAATGAGAAACTAAATAGAGTTCAAGTGAATGGCGGAATAGTTCAAAAATTGAAGTTTTACACTCAGTTCATGTTGTACACATTGTACATGATTTATCTATTTGGTTTGTGGATTTCGGTGCTCGTTTATGGGCCTGAGGATTCGCCTCAGAGGATAGCTTTGCCGTATCTTGTTTTCAGTTACAGTCTCCCTCTATTGATGCAATGGCACAACTTTTGGCATGTGGGTCAAAATCATCATCTCATGAATTGCTTCATTTTATTAGCCGGGAAAATACAAAGTAATTTAATTAGAATAAAATAAAATAAATGTATTTAAATATTTTCAAAATTCGAATATTATTTTAGAAAAGGACAAGACGGAATCTCGAAATTTTTTAAAGTTTTTGGAAATGACGAAAGTGATATCAATTTGCGTGGTTGCTTTAAATTTGGCGGCCATTTCTACAAAACCAAGTCTCCCGCATCTTCTAACGTCGTTGATTCCCCAGGTCGTGTCCGTGTCAAAATTAAAATTATTGCCGCTCATTCTCCTTCACTTGTACATGTGGGTGACCCAGTGGGTGTTGGTTTATTTTACTCTGGGTCAAATTTTGACCCTCCTTGACATCCAGTTGCAGTCTCTAGAGCTGCTCAAGTAAATTTGAATGAAAGGCATTACGAAAAATTACAATTTATAATTGATTTAAATTTTTGTAGATGGAGTCCTGGGATGGAATGGCTGGAATTTAGCCGCGAATTCCAAAAATTGTGGATTGTACAAAAGAATTTTAATTTGTACTACTCCAATTTTTTCATTTATTACAAAGTCATCATCGTCTTGACCTCGGCCTGTAGTTTCGTAGCAGCGATTCGTGGTAATGTCATCCTCGCCGCTCGCTCTCTCTTTGTGGTCTTTTTTGCATTAGAAACATTTATTTTCGTTTGGAACAAAATGGCCGAATTGAATGACCTTTCTTTGAAGGTCCTTCATTCCTGGAAAAGTCATGGCGGGTCAGGTCATCAGGAGTTTAATAAAATATTGAGGTCAACCCGACCAATTCGGGTACGCCTGCTGGCAAGTTTTTTTGATGCAGATCGAGAGCTCGTGTTGACCGTTTTGACCATCGTCGTCAATTATACGGTCACTCTTTTGGTCATGACTGAGCCTTTATAATTATAAATGACCGTCAAATGATGGCATGTGACCTTTATGGAATGTTAAACTTTTATGTCATTTAATTAATTCCAAATTAACTGTCGAATTAAATATTACAGCCAGTATTAATTTATTTAAATATAAAAATGCCAAAACTCTTTAAAAAGCCCCTCCAAAATATACTAAAAATATTTTTAAATGATTCACAGCACAGTTCATGGTCAAATTTAATTGTTAAATAAGTTTCGTGTTTTTAACCCGCATAAAAATAATAAACGATTAAATTAAATCAAACGAGGGGCCTTGAAAATTGTAGAATAAATTGTCCGCTGTTCTTGGAGATAATAATTAGCCACTTCATGCAAGGCAGAAATTATCCAGTTGATAAAAAGTTGTCCTTGTTCTCTGACCTCACATCCCAATTAATGTCCCTCTTTACTCCCAATAATTCTCACACCTGAATTTTCTATTCACAATTAACTTTTAAATACAATTAACTATGACCACCGTCAACATCACACAAGAATTTCTAGAAAAAGCTTTGGGTCATCCAATTGACCATTTTGAAGTCAAATCGGGGTCAAATGTTGGAGATGGCTACTCCAGCCTCATGTTCACCATCGACGTGACCCCAAAGGGCAAACAGGAAGTGCGTCATCTTCTCTTGAAATGTTACCCAACGCATGCGGCCAGGCAAGAATTTTTAAACAAAGGAAACATTTTTCTGAAAGAGCTCCTTGTGTACAACACCCTCATCCCAGAATTAATCAATTTTCAAAAACAACCACCCAACAATGGCCACTCAATTATTCAACCACCATTTCCGGATTTTGTCTATGGAGCAGCTGTCGATTATCGCAATCTTGATGCTTCAGGTTTAAATTTAAAAAATAAATTTAAATTAAATGCCAATTAAAATTTCAAAATTAAAATGTAGAATCCAGACTGTGCACTGACCCCCTTCAAAATTGCATAATTATGCCGGACCTCCGAAAAATCGGGGGATTTCGATTAGCCAATCGTGTTTTGGGATTTGATTTGGATCATTGCAAATTAATTGTGGTGGCTCAAGCCAAAGTTCATGGCCTTAGTTTTGTCTACAAAATGCAATTAAAATTAACTAGCTTGGCTGACAAACTTGAATTTCTCGGCCGTGGAATTATGGATGAATTTGGAGCTCGAATGTTTGAGCCCATGTTTGACGCCTCGATGCCTGCATTTAGAAGCGTCATTGAAGGTCAAGTTGATGACCCCAATGAAAAAACTGTGCTATTAAAAGCACTGGATGGATTGAGGTCAAAAGCCCTTGACGCCGTGGCTCTTTATTTTGGCAATGGAAAATATTTGTCTGACCCTTCAATTAACAAAGACAATTGTCTGAGGGTGCCAGGTCAAATTGTTGAGAATGAATGTAAGTTTTTGTAGCACATATTAAATTATTAATTAATTAATTAAATATTTAATTAGGTCCATGGACAGTAGCGCTTCACGGTGATTCTTGGTGCAGTTTAAATACAAATTGATTTAAAATTGTCATTTAAAAATAATTAAATTAATTTAGGTTAAACAACATGATGTTCCGGTACGACCCAGAGACGGGTAAACCGATAGAGGTCATCCTCCTGGACTTGCAGGGTACCCAAGAGGGGGACCCTTTAACTGACATTTGCTACGCCCTTTGCACATCGACCCCACCCTCCTTGTGGAAGGCACACATGCCCGCCCTGTTAGAATTATATCACGACACTTTTGTGAGTATTTGTCAAAAGTTTAAAGTGGAGCCACCTCGTGATTTTAATGTGAGTGAACTGGAGAGAAGATTTCATCGCGGGAAAATTTTTGGGGCAGCTATGAACCTCATGGGACTCCCCACAATGATGACGGATCCAAAGGATTCGAAGGACTTGGAAGGGATGAGAGAAGACGCTTCGGCAGACGAGTTCATGAAAGAGTTTGCCACTATGAGCTCGAATTATGGAGACAATAAAAGATTTCAAGAGAGGGCTCTGGAGTTGATTCGTGACCTTTATTATGACGGCGTCATTTAATTTTCTCATTAAAAATACTTCAAGTCAATTTGTTGGTCAGTTTTCCCCAAAGAAATGGATATACTTTTAATTTTTTTTTGACTAAAATATTGAAAGTTGATTGGAATAAAACTAAAATAATTAAAAATTAGTTTTTAAAAATAGCGCCTTTTTTATTTCACCAATGACACACCATTGAAAATGTCATGAAAATTTTAGGGGACAGGAAATTGTGGGATCTAGTCCCAAGGATAAATAAATAAATTGGTACAATTAATTGTCAAAGTAAATTAATTTGTGACTAAAGTTTGCCCATGAGCTGCATGTGGAAGGTCATGCTAATTAATTAATTATTGTTGTATAAATTATTTATCATTTAATCCTCATACTTTGATTGTGAGTCTTAAATTATGACACAATTATTTTTTTGAGTGTGCAATTTCAATGATTGTAATTTACAAAATTCAAAAAATGACTCTGAATTTAATTTACTTGACCCTTCTCTACCCCCTCGTGACATGTACAGAATGGAACGAGCGGGAAATACAAAATCAAATTGTTGAATTACAAAAAAACTTTCGAGACTCCCAAAAAGTTGTGACTTCCCTTGAAGAAAGAATTCAAAATTTAAGTAATGCTTTACAATTAAAATAATTAATTTTAATAACTAAAATTAATTTAATTTCTATTCTCTGACAGTCCCAATCGGTTTCATTTACGCTCAATATCCAGGCCAGGGTGCACCCAATGAAATTTGGCCAGATTTTACATGGACCAATTTAAGTCCTTTATTTGCGGGTCTATTTTTTCGGGTTGAAGGAGGCCAAGCTGAATTATTTGGGGCTGTACAAAATGACCAATCAGCGTCACCCTATTTAAGTCAAATTAAATATTCAGAGGGTACTCAAACTACTCGTCATGTCAAAATTGACCCGGGTCAATGGACCCCTTGGATTTTGGCCGGGGAGGATGCCCTCGGTGGGACAGAAGGACGCATGCAATTTTTGGTGTCGTCGCCGTCAGGACTGGAGACAAGGCCCAAGAATATGGCCATTCGTATTTGGAAACGGACTGCCTAAAATATGCCAAGTATAAAAGTTACAAAATGGGCGGGAGACTTTAGTATTTGAATTTGAATAAAATTAATTCTATTTTATAGTACATACTTTTGACCAGGCAGGAATTAACTTAAATGGAAAAATAAAAATGTTGACAAAACGGAAAAGGAATTTAGAAGAATTTAATCAAGTTAATCAAGATAATAATTTGTTCGTTTAATTAGCTAATGGATCCTTTTGTCCTGTCTGTCAGATTTTAGACAAGAGAATTTTGAATGGCTTCCTTTTACTGCTCACAAGGAAAAAATTCCTTCCTTATTTTTGTACACAAACTGACAAACTCAAAATAGACTTAATCGAATTTGTTGTTCAGAAAAAAGAAAACATTTAATAATGTTGAAAAGCCCGCGGATTTTAGATAATTTTGCCAAATTATTAATAATTATAATTATATATTTTTCCATACTAAATACAAAACAATCCCCAAAAATTCATGGACAAGAATTTGACAATAATTTTGATTATAAAAATAATTTAATTGACCATGTCTTGAAAATTCAAGTGGGTTTAATTAATTTTGTGAATTTTGAAAATAATCAACAAAATATTTTCAAATTCCCTCCAAATTGTTTGAAATGTTTGGAAATTCCTTTGAGAATTTTCATAATAATTAAGAAAAAAAGTCAAAATTCTCCATCATGCTTAAACTTGTTAAAATATTCTCCTAAAATAATTTTAAATATAATTGAAATTAATTTTCAAAATATTGAAAAATTGAATTATTTAAATCAAAAATTTAATTGGAAATTTCAAACCCAATACCACGTGAATATTTTCATTCAAAATTATGACACAAATCCCAGCAAAAAAGGGAAATTTCAAACTAATGAAAATAATTTAAATTGTCAAATTCTACGAAATTGGCAAAATAAATTCCAAATTAATTTCCACAATACAAAATTTGGCAACATCGACTTCAAGTCAATTTGTCGTGGTACTCATGGTTCTGGCGCTCAAATAAAAAATGGCGGCAGCTTCCAAAAAATTTTGTCAGCTGGTAGACTGTATCCAACTCGATTAAATTTCTACGGCGCCAAACTTCAAGTTGGGAAAGGAATGGGCCTTGACGTCGTAATGCGTCACAAAGTGGCTCCATCTGGCGAAATAATCCCAACAGGTGGATTTCAAGTCCCTCTATTGAGAGCCCTCGAACTAAAAATGAATTTCACTTCACAATTCCAAGTCCACAAATTCGGGAATCTATTACCGAACGAAACTTACACAGGATTGGTGGGTAAATTAGAGAAGGAGGAGTTAGACCTCGTGATAGGGGCGGTGGGCTTAGCCAATCGATATTTGCGAATTCACTATCTGCCATTAAATTCAATTCATTACATTGGCTTTGTCAGTCGAATTCCTCTGGGCCAATTAAAATGGACTGTCATCCTCAAGGTCTTCACATGGTCCACCTGGCTCCTCCTCTTCTCCCTCATTTGTCTTGTCATCCTCCCATTCTACACATTTTTACAAGGGGTGGGTGCCAACTTCGAAATATTTGAATTCAATTCAAAATTTCCCACCAAAACAAAATTTGGAAATGCCATGCGGAGTTTCACAATAGCCCCCGTTGAATTTCCCAGTCGAATTTTTATTTTTACTCTCCTCATTTCCGCCATCCTCCTCTCATTGGCTTACAAATCCGAATTAATTTCAATGGCCATTCGCCCAACAGCAGATCACGTGCCACAGTCATTTGAAGAATTGGCGGATTCTAATTTTGAAATTTATATGAATTTTCTTGGCGGTGCATTTGAGTACACAGTGAACACCACGAAGAGTCCACTTTTTTCAAAGATTAGACAAAAAATGAAAATTGAACGGAATTTAGCTCAATGTTTAAATAATTCTATTGAAAAAGAGCGCGCTGTTTGTGTTCAAGGCAAGATTGCTTTGAAAGTGGAGGGAAATTTAAATTTTACAAATAGATACGGTCAATCTTCTTTTACAGAGTCGTCGGCACAAGCTTTTCCATTTTTGTTGGGCATGTTGTGTCCAAGGGATGCCATTTATGCGCCATCTATGGGCAAGATAATTAACTATTATATGGACTCGGGACTTCACACGCGTGCGCTGGATGAAGAGACAAGAAAATCTCAACGGATTGGCATGATCTGGGCTAAAGCTCAGGATCGTCAAGTCCACAAGGAGAGCGTGGCTGTTTTAGGGGCTAAACATTTATCGGCGCTAATTATTTTAATTGCGATTGGGACGACCCTGGCTGGGGTCATATTTTTGGCGGAATTATTTTTTAAATGGAAAAAAACCCGCGAAAATGGAAAGTGGTGTCACATGAGCAAGAAAATTAGTGGAAGCGGATTGTGCCCTCCCCCACCAACACCTTCGTCAGTTTCAGGGAGTCTGGAAGTGATAAAATTAATTTAAATTAAATAGTTTGAATTAAAAAATGTTTTTAATTATAAAATAATAATTTTAATTTAACAATTTTTTTATTTTGAAAAATAATCAAGATTTTTGGGCCCATAAAATGAAGCCAGAGTCCAAGTAGGAGCAGCCAGTCTCTTCAATTGTGTTAGTGGTTGAGCCTGAGGCGATGCGCAAACGCACGCAGCATTGCTGGTGACACTGTAACCGATTGTAGCCACACCAAAAAAATGCTTGCCTTGTTACAAAACATTCTGGCGGGATATTTGAATCTTTGGGATTGAGACAAACGTAACGTGGACAGGGTGGGAGCCAAGCGTACCTTTCTAGATCCACTTCTTCTTCTTTAAATTAAAATGAAATTAATTTAATTAAATATTTTTTATAATAATTTAATTGGCTTTTGATTTCACTTACCTTCAGAAAATAATTTACTCGTCACAGTGGTCATGATGAATAAAATAATTAAAAAATATTTCAGTGAAGTATTCATTTTATTAAATTAATTATTTGAAATAATTTAAATTAATGTGAATTTAATTTCAAAGTTAATCTTATTGTTAGTTGAGTTTGGACTTAAATGGAGTTCAAGATTGTGTTTAAATGGAAAGTTGCTTTTGTAGACGAGAAAATTAATTTTATTTAGGACAAAAATGAATAAATATTGACATTGGACATTAACTCGAGTTTCTTTTTATTATTTCAATGATAATAATTTTAAATGTTTAATTTTAAAAGATAAAACTACAAATTAAATGACAATTTAAATTTGATCGATAATTAAAAAAGTAATTTTTTCCTACAACAAGGATCAATTGTTTGGCTCACAATTTTAACAGGCAAAAATGAAGTTTGTATTATTTATAGTTCTTTTTTATTGTGGTCAGTTCCCGCTAGAGGTTGTAAAAATCCCGGCATTTCAAAAACGTCGGGATTCGGGATCGGGATCTGCTCAATACTTAGTTATCCTCATAATAATTTAATGACCATTCCATATTGGTATGTCAGTTTTTTGGTATCATCCCAACATTTGACATTTAGTGAGCAAACCATTTTCAAAATGGTAGAAACTTGAATTGTAATGCTTATGTTTAAATTATGCTGGGCAATAGCCCATTTTTTTACTGCTAATTAATTTTTGTATAAGCTAGAGCTGAAAAGAACTCGCCTGAGGTCACATTATTTTTTAAAGTCAAGCTAGTCAAGCATGTGGAAAAATAGTCAAAGGATAGAAAAAGTTAGGTCAAAATTTTCTGCACTATTTTTTGTGTCCAAGTAATGTAAGTCTTTTACATATGTCAGACGTTGTGTAAAACTCCGCCCCTTTTACTTATCTCAAGGTTTCCACACTAACCATTTTACTTAAAAATCGCTGGCTTGCATGCAAAATGACCCATCTGCATTTACCTTGCCAGCTAACCTCCATAGATTGTCACTCTCATCAGCGTTTCCTTTTGTGTATGAAAATATGCAATAGTTACTTGTCAGGGGAAATGCAGATGTGTGAGTGTATATGGCCTTGGTGTTTTCAAAAATTAGTGCCCATTAAAATTAAAACAAGTTGTTTAGATTGATGCCATGGGCGTCAAGTCAGCCGCCAGCAGCCGCGCGGCTGAAAATGTCAAGTCAGCAGTCTGTTACAAAATACATTGCATCTCAACCCCAGGGAGTAGTAGAAAGCTGAAATTTTTAGGGTAACTTTCTTTCAGGATCGTTCAGAGGTATAACCTCGGATATTGACCTGTGACCCTTAAATTCTAAGATATGAACCTTAGAAATTTTATTTGGCTCTCAAAATTGACTGTGAGTCTGTACCTTCTCAAAAATGACAAGGTAGCTTTCTTATAAAATATTTTAGGGGTATAACCTCGGATAGTTCATAATAATTTTAAGAAACAAAAATATCTCAACATTCTCAAGCTGCTCCCCTTTCAAATGACGCAGCTAGCTAAAGAATGAGGACAAAAATAAATTATTTTTCTACCTGACTCAAAATAGAACACACACGTGTGCCTCTGTCTTTTTAAGGGTCCACCCACTTTAAAGAAGGTCTGTTTCTTTGCACTTGGACAAAAGCGGAAGACAAGCTGTTTCTGAAAAAAATCTTTGCAGAAGTTAAAATTATTTTTTGATCTGTAATTGTAGCTATAATTGTAATTGTCAATTTATGAAAAGTGTTTAAATTTAATTAGCAATATTTTGTTCAACTACTTGGTGAGTCATAAATTAATTATTTCATCAATTTTCAAATTTTGTATACCTGTATTCGTGTAATAAATTGTATTAATGTTTTTGTTGTTAAATGTGCATGCAATTAGGGATGCTACATTATTGTTGTGATTTTGTAGGTCAAAACAAATTAAAGAATGGGTCGTCCTCGTGTCATAGATATTTCTGCGGAAGATGTTGTCACGGAAATGGTTAAAATTTCCAGAGACAAAAAAGTTTGGAAAATGAAAACTCATAAGAATTCCACTTCTATTTGGTCGAGTCTTGCCCACAGTTTTTTTGGAAGAAATACGCCAAGGTATCGATTTTGGCTATGTATGGGGGTACAGGAAGATCGTAATGGAATATGGGTAATTTCTCATATTTTAAATTTAAATGTCTCATTTTTAATCGGACAAACTCTTTTTCCATGTAATTGACTACACCAAAAAATTCAAGAAACTGTTCGCAACGACTTTAGTTTTTTTTACTAAATTGCTTGTTTTAGAAATTATACGAAACTACTGTGAATGCCGTGGAGGAAGGAAGACCCCAACACAACGTTCACTGGCTTGTAGTACACCAGTCCCACGGAAACAAAATTGTTATTGTGGAAAATTATCAAATGATACTGATCCAACTTTAATCAAGTGTGACTCCTGTGATGTTGAATATCATGGTCTATGCCTTCAAATTAATTATAATACTCTCATCAACAACAAATTTATTTGTCCAACTTGTCTGTCTGAAGCAGAAAGTCAATAAATAATTCTCCCCCGCTTTTTAGACAAAATGTTGCTTCAGATGAGTAAGTACAATAATTCTACCTCAGGATTTACTTTTGTACCCTTGTATAACTAAGTTTATGCTTATTAAATTTTATATCACCATTTCAAACTGCTTCATGTAATTCAAATTGGCATTTAAATTTTTGTATGGATTTTTAGTCCCTCAAGCGAATTTTGATGGAAGCACGATTCCACATCCTCAACCATCATCCCCAGGACTATTTTGCCGCCCAAAAAGGGTCCACATCCATTTATTTTGTTTCATGTCAGCGATAAAAATGTAGATGACGTTCCTCGATTAATTGACCTTCTTGGGCACAAGTACACTTTATTCGCTTTGACGCTATTCCGGACTGGCCACTTTCTAGCTGCATTTCCATGGGAAAGTCAGTGGATTGTCTATGATGGCCTTAAGAGTAAACTCTATTTTGCAACACGGCTACCAAGATATGAGTGTGTGTCTTTGACTTGGTACATTAAAAATTGATATGGGATTAAAGTAAAAGACTTATTTTCATAAACAAATTTTTAGATTCAAATAAACCGTTTTAATTAAATTAAATCAAAATATATTAAAAAACTTTTGTAGCTCTCCTTGAGATTTAAATAAAGCTACACGAAATGATTTTAGTACCAGTTTTACCAATTCTCGTTGCAAAACTATAATTCATCATATATCTTATTTAGTACCATCATAAAAGTTGTAAGAAAGTAGATCATGTATGCGAACATATTCCGGACCATGGGAGGGCACTTTTGGTAAATTTAGTCGGCCATTTTATTCCTGAAAAATTAATTATCGTTGTGACCAAACTTGACCTGTTTTGACATAATGGCCAGGTCATAGGTTCACTTTGCATATTTTAATCCTTAGAAATAATTGGTAGAAATACTTTGTGTGTTTTGGACAGTGACTACGGACAGCTAGTTAATATTGACAGCCAAATAAAATTTCTAAGGTTCATATCTTAGAGCTTAAGGGTCACAGGTCAGAGCCCGAATTTTTCCTCTGAAAGGACTTTGTAAGGAAGCTACTGTATCGTTCCTGGGAGGGTACAAACCTTCAGTGAATTTTTAGAGGCGAAACAAAAGTTCAAGGGCGTATATTAGAGAATAAGGGTCAAAGGTCAATATCCGAGTTTATACCCCTAAAATATTTTATAAGAAAGCTACCTTGTCATTTTTGAGAAGGTACAGACTCACAGTCAATTTTGAGAGCCAAATAAAATTTCTAAGGTTCATATCTTAGAATTTAAGGGTCAGAGGTCAACGTCCGAGTTTGTATCCTTAAAGGACATAGAAAAAAAGCTACTGTGTGAATATGGCGAGGGTACAAACTCTCAGTCGGCTTTGAGAGAAAAGAACAAAAGTTCAATGGCCTGGGTCTTAGAATCTAAGGGTCGTAGGTCAACTCCCGAGTTTGTACCCCCATAGAACGTTAAGAGGAAGATACCTTGCGAATTTGGAGAGGGTATAAACTTTCAATAGTTTTTGAGATCCAAAAGAAAACTTGTAACCCTAATATCTTAGAAGCCAGAGGTCACAGGTCAATATCCGAGTTTATACCTCTGAACGATCCTGAAAGAAAGTTACCCTAAAAATTTCAGCTTTCTACTACTCCCTGGGGTTGAGATGCAATGTATTTTGTAACAGACTGCTGACTTGACATTTTCAGCCGCGCGGCTGCTGGCGGCTGACTTGACGCCCATACTGATGCCCTGCCATTAATTACAAATTAAGAAATAAATGTCATACTCGACTCCTGAAAATACAACATTTAAAAGTCAACCTTTTTGTGTCAAGTTTTAAAAATTCCGTGCAAGAAAAAAGATGGAACCTATGAGGGGGATGACAATTTAAGTTAACTAAATGCAATAATTTTATTATTCGTAACAATAAGATATGTTTAACAAAAGTTGTACGCTAACTACATTATTTATAATTACAAGTGAAACAAAAAAATAGTGGTTATATGACAGCTCTGGAATTGTTTCAATTTTTGTTGTAAAAGCATTTTGTTAAATATAATTATATTCTATATGATCTGTATGTTCAATACATTTTACACAAATCAAACTATTTAAACTACTGACCTCAAACGCAAATTAAAACCGATAATCGTTCAGGCTCAGTTGTGTTTTAGAGCTTATTTTCCAGCTACAGGTTTGCCAAAAACGGGGCCTTAACATTAGCTACTTTTGCATTTGAAGGAGAAATGTTTGGTTTTTCTTTTTTTGCTGCGTTTTCTTTTTTGTTTTCAGTTTTCGTTTTTTCTGATTTAATTTGAGCATCATTAGCTTCTTTTAACCAAGAGAATAACGGGTTCAAAAACTGGTAGAAAGGACTTGCTGGTACATCATTACTTGCTGGTACTGCAGGACTTGCTGGTACATCATTACTTGCTGGTACTGCAGGACTTGCTGGTACATCATTACTTGCTGGTACTGCAGGACTTG
>JAQIVZ010001988.1:0-25235 GCA_034700945.1 Arrhopalites spinosus
GGAAAAGGTGACCCCATTTACACTTGGACTGCCATCTTTCGTCCTTTTTCTCTGTCCGTCTGGCTCTTTTGTGGTTTCTCATTTGCCGTGGGATTTCTAACAATTTTGCTCATGGTCCGGGTCAAGAGGGACAAGCTTTCTATTTTGAGTTCCCTCGAATTTATCGTGTGCGCTTTTTTTGAGAAACCGTGTGAATTTTTTGATAAGAAAAACAAGTTGGCGGCAAACTTGAAATTTTTTACTGCCTCGTGGGCTCTGGTGGGGCTCGTGATGGCCACTGTCTATCGTGGAATTTTGGGTACGAACCAGAAATTGAACAATTTAAATTTTAGAGGTCATAATTTCGGTGCTTATCTTAGTCTGCCTATTGGCCTTCCCATTTTACGAGGAACCGCCAAAAAAATATGACGAATTAGTTGCCTCTGATTACCGCTGGGGATTGCAGCATTACGGTGGTTCTGGTGCGCCAATTTAAACTTTAAAATTGGCGTCACGTACATTTTAATTATTTTCCACTTTTAAAATTGCAGCCAACGACCTCATCCGAAATTCAAGGAACCCTACGATGATGAAAATTTCTGCTAGTTTAGAGCTGGAACCAAATATATTTAAATGTTACAATCAAGCTCGCAATTCAAAATTTGCCTGTATCGATTTTGTAGTTTTTGCCGAGTACGCCATCAAACGAAATTTTACGGACAAGTACGGACGGAGTGATTTAGTGATCGCGGCAATTGCCCGCGAAAATTTTGTTTCAGCTGGAATCATGCTTCGAAAAAGGTCGCCGCTGTTGCCCTCTTTTGGATGGGCTGTCGGCCAAGTCTTTGGTGCGGGTCTCCCTGATCAATGGGTGAGGATGGATTATGAAATTATGCGACAAAATAAAATCAAACAAAATGACGACATCCATCAGCTCAATACTGACCCAAACAATTCTCTGTTGACCCTCAAGAATTTTAAGGGCGCTTTTGTTGTCGCCATTTTGGGTATTTTGGGCAGTATTGTTTTATTTCTTGTAGAACTTTTCAGTGCTAAAAACCACAAAGTTTACTCAATTTTAAGGGACATTTCTGTCGCATTCCTGCGTGTATGTCGAATTTCGTTTTGGCTAGAAAAAGAAAATAAATTACCGAGACAGTATGGCCACCGCGAATCTCTTAAACAAGAACAAATTCCCAGCGCTCATGATAATTGTAGTTTGTCATGTAATGCATTGGAGTAATAAAGGTGAAAAAAATAAATTTTATACCCACAAATTTATACACTCAGTTAATTTGCTCAGTCCATAAAAGAGGAATAATATTCACAAAAACAATTTGTCAAAACGGCACTAGAAGTTCTTTTAATTGCTTAGCAGTTTCAAATAAGCCGGCAAAATAGGCTACTTGAACGTCACCTTTTAAATTCACCGCATTCTTACCGAAAGTGTCACATGGTTCACTTGCGCCTATGAAATTGAGGGTAAAAGCAATTCAATGAGAAGGGAAACAATCTGACAGGGCACAAAAAATGGCGGTACTCTTTGACGTATTTTTTACCTATTAGAGACCCCCCCCCCCCCCCGATACAAAATTGTGACAAACGCCCCTGGTGAAAAAGCCAACAATCCTGTAAAGTGTTCAATCAACACCAAAAAAACGGTTTTGCATTATACTATGAGTTAAGGATGTCTCATTAATGGCATGCAAATGTGAGAAGATGTTAAGTTATCCCATGAAAATAAATTATGAGTAATTTTAAATGAAGCAGAAAATGAAAAATAATTCAGCGATTCCCTCTGCCATCATGAGATGTTTATGAAGATTTGAATTTAGAATAATGTGAATCCAGATTTAATTATTTTTATATAAATAATTAGGTACTTGAAGTCATTCAACCTGGATAATGAGATAACAGCTCACATATGTTGGACCTCGGACAGAAATAGTTTGGTGGACATTTTGGATCATTCTTTTTTTTTCATGAATACATTCGACCTTCTTGGATTCTATAAATAATTATTACAATAAGTTACAATTTCAATCCTTTGGGTGCCGTTTTTGGCTAGGATTTTGAGGGAAATTTTCATCTAGGTACAATTTGTCAATCACGATTGTATTTACAACCGTCATTATGGTAAATGTACAGTTCACGTCAAACGTTTACGTAATGTTTCAATGGAGATTTTTACGTATTGTCATGGCAACCTCAATTAAAATTTTATGTAAACGTAAATTTACGTGAACTGTAAATTGACCATAAAGGTGGGTTTACAGTTGGCGTAAATGTGTGTTTGGGTAAATTTTTCCACGGTGTTGCCATAGGAAACACTGATTAAAAATTTTGGCAAACACACATTTACGCCAACTCAAGGCGCTGGATTCCCCCTCCTTGTCTCAGTTAACTGAGATAAAAATGCAGCGCCTTGGGCCAACTGTAAACCCACCTTAAGGCTTTAATAATTCCATTTTTAGTATGAAGCTTCATTACACAATCTTGGCCATATTTTGTACATTTTTTGCAATTCGGCAATGAAGTTCTAATGTATTTTTAGGAATATTTAATGCTCTTTTAGCAGTAGATGCTTATCTTGTTTTTGGGATTGTTTACGAAAAGGCGTTTTTCATTCCAGTTGTGTCCAACGAACTTTTAATGGAGGCTTTAGTCATGTCAAAGGACTTGAATGCTGCTACAAAAGGGCACGTCAAAAGGATTGTCAAATCAATTTTAATTAATGGAATCAAAGTGGGTCAATTTAGAACTATGGAAAGAGAGTCAACGGTTGCTTTTGTGGACTTTTGTGTCCAACAAGTTGCTAGCCTTCTCCTCACTTTTAGATAAATACAAACAAATACTCTATGTAGTCATTGCTGTAGAATGTAGGCCTAGGTATACATAACATAGTGTACATATAACATTTCACTCGTAGTGTACATGTTTAGTAAAGAAAACTTTATTTTTGAAATCAAATCAATTGTTCACAATAAAATCTCCGCTACTTAACTTAATTAAATTAAGTGTCATGAAAATGGCGTAATTGTTTAAGCAGGCACAATTCCAAGGGTAGTGACACCATCCCCATTTTCCAACTTTGTGATTTTAGTTTGACGACGCATCACAAATGGGTCCACCTTGAACATTAATTTATATGATTTAATGTATAAAATAAAACAAATTTAAAATAAAAGCACAACTAACCTCGACAAGTAAGTCTCCAAGTGGATCACTGCTACTTAACGAATCTTGATCTTGAACTTTAAAAAACCAGTACTGGAGTTACCCCATAAAACAGAATTCATTATTTTAATACGAATAAAAAATTGCATGACATAGATAAATAATTTATTTTTTTTGACCTGGTCAGTTCCCTTTTGCCAATTTGAAAACTCAAAAGTTTCTGTCCAGTCGGGATTCTCATTGTCATTTAAAACAGCCGTGGTTCCCAACAAATAGTCAACTCCCTTTTTTCCACGCCGGTAATATATTTCGACGTAAGGATCTTAACAATATTAAATTTTAATTTTAATTAATTGCTCAAGTAACTAAACTAAATTATTGTCATTTACGTTTAAAAGAACTCTTACCAGATTTGCCACCAAAAGAATCCTTCTTTGGTACATTTCTATCAAAATTTCAAATTCAAATAAGGCTCACATTCTTTTAAAAATGGTGGGAGATTTAAAACAATACCTTGCATAAAGTTTAAATTTAGTTGGTTCAGTTTTTTTGATGGTGAGAGCACCAGGTGGATTGTGAACTTGAGCACTCGTCGTTCCAGTGAGCGGTCCTAAATTGACCTTCTTTTCTTGATTATTTTGAACGTACTCATCCAAATCAATGATGGCTTCAGCTATTTGGTCATTCTTGCCAAGTGTGTCATGATCTTGCACAACGAACCTTAATTTCTGTTCAAATTTTGAATTAATTAACTAGTTAATAATTTGTAGTTTATAATTAGTGTCTACCTGTCCCGTTCCCTTTTTCCACATGATCCAGAAAACTTTTTGCCATTCAGGATTGTCATTGTTGTCAATGACCTCGGTGGAGCCAAGTTCAACTTCTCCCCCAGCACTGGCCATTCGACTATACACGGTCACAAATCCATCGACCTTGGACGTTGTGTCACTTGTAGGGATTTGACTGTTAATAAACGAGACAAATTAAATGTTTCATTGATTAATTTAAATTCAATTTAAATTGTACCTTCCAGTGATCAGAAAGGTCAAATTTCCCATGGTGGGGGCGGGGCTTGTAGAAGCTGTGACAGACTTTGGACTAGTCCTTGGCAGATGTCTTGGGGGTGCCGTCGGGGTTTTAGCTGTTGTATAAGTTATAATTGGTCTTTGACCTTGAGCCATAAGAACCAACGTCGTCAAAATGGCTGTCGATAAAACTAATTTTAACATGTTAAATTAAAATTTTAAAATTATATTTTGACCAAATAAATTAAATGACCACACTAGCTGAAATTTCCTTCCAGACAAAAGCTCGGTTGGCTTTTGATAGAGAATTTAAAGAGAACGCTCAAGTCAAAAATGAGACGCTCAGGGTGAGCAAGAAAAGTTGAAGCTGAAGGTGACAAAGACAAAACAAAATTTCTGGTTTGACTGCATTCGTGACGCAAGAAGTTCAATGACAAAAGTTAAAAAATGACAAAAATAAAATGGTCACCTTCATTAATGTAAATTCAGTTGACTGTAAATAAAAAAAAGTTTAAATTTGAACATAAAAAACAATCTTGCTGCATTTATAATCAACCGGTTGGTGACTAAACGACCAAATTTTATTTTCTGGCAGTGTAAATAAAGTTTACTGGCTTGCATAAGTAATCCCATTTCATAATTTTTAGTTTAACATTGATTCCATAAATTGTTTAATTATTTCCCATGTTGGATTGACCAGCGAGCCTCAAGACAAGATGTATAGGGCCGAATTTTAGTCGGGATCCCAAACCCATTTTCTATATTGACTGGGATAAATAATCCAAGATAAATAATTTTAATATTTCATTTTACTGCGAACGAATAAAGTAAATGAAGAATATGTTCTTATTTTACAGAAAAAGACTTAAATATAATTGTCAGTTTTTAAAAACGAATTGTCAGTATTTATACCTTTGCTTACGAATCGAGTGGCCTACGAGTTGATTTGCCTACGAATTGCAAAATACGAAAAGTTTTTCGTATTTTGAGAATAATTAAAAACATAATAATTGACCACAAGTATTTGTGTAAATATTGACTGATGTGAACTTAAAAATAAAAATTCTCCATACTGATAAATAATTTTTTAATTATGATACTAATAATTCATTTCTTAAAACTGACAATTCATTTTTGAAAAACTGACAATTCATTTTTAAAAACTGGCAATTAAATGACATCCTACAGAAAAATAACTTGTGCAAAATCATTATTTTTCTCCATTTATTGGTTTACTCTAGTCAAATGCCTCAGAATATTTCCGTTGTTCCAGCCATTGGAATTTTACTTTTTCCCCTACGTCGCAAGACTATTTATAACTAAAGACTTTATAACTGAAGTGTACTGACAATAGACTTTTTAACAAAGGACTAAAAACACCGGATGTGACACGGTACAGAGCCTCAATAACTAGGAAATTCCTTGGGGTTTTTTACTCACCAGCTTATGAGTAATATAGGTCATGCAGTAAAATTTGAAAAAAAACTTGTACTTTTTTGTAGTTTACATTTTTTGACGGAGAATGTAAAACCCTGGTTTGGGTTTTCAATAAAAACTGTATAATGAAAATATTTTTGTACCTTATTTTTGAAATGTCATGTTTCTGATGCACACAGTTTTCAGAAACAAAAGCTGAAAAAACAGTGGTACAAAATCCTCTAAACTACTTTGTTAATAAATTAAGTGACATTCATGGCACAAATCCAATTCATCTCGTCATTTTTGGTGAAAACAAAAACTTGGCAAAATATCCACAAATTAATTTAACAACTATGCAACTATTTAACAAATCTAGTCAAAATAAATTTAAAGCAACGGAGTTTAGTCACACACTAAACCATAAAATGTACCATCGATGGAGTGCACATGGTGCCATTGTTATATTTGAAATGAGACAAGAAAAAATAAATGGGAAATTCCAACAAATTTTAAAAACTTCGTTGTCGTCATTTCAGGCCGAAGTTAAAAATGGAATTTTCCTTTTTGTTGGAACCACATCACAAATTATAAAAATAAACAAATTTTCTTGTGTCACAAAATTGAAATCAAAATATGAGTTGATTATTTCAAAAGACCACCAATTGGATCAATCATTTGAGTCAGTGAAAACTATTTTAAATATTTACCGCGAATCTTTACATAAAATTAACAATCTCAATGATCGTCACTTGTACATCACAGGAATAAATATCCCGCCAGTATTTTATCATTGAACTATAAATGGGGTAGTGCATTTTGATGGAATTTTTCACAAAATAATAGAAACGTCATCAAAAATATTTAACTTTACTTTTCAAGTGGAAACAAAACATGGCCGCAATATGGGTATTCTGCTAACCAATGGCACTTGGGCAGGTGCATTATCAACGGTGATTTACAATGAAGCTGACCTAGCACCAGGCATGGCAATTTCTCTCGAACGAATCAACATTGTGGATTTTGTAGGGACAGTCTACGCGCCAAATTTATATTTTTACACACCACGCCCAATCAAAAATATTGAAATGGCCGCCATTGTCTACCCGTACACTCCCACTGTCTGGCTTTGTATATGTGTCACAATATTTCAGTTGGCCATGCCAGCTTTTGGTTTAGCAAGTCTTGTACAATCAAAGACAAAATGGTCACCTCTTGACTCTGTCATGGTATCAATAATTATTTTATTAAAACAAGGGGTCACCATTCCTCCAGGTGCAAAAATTCTCTGTCATGTGGATGTTTTATGCAATTGTCATCAACGTTGGCTATGAATGTAATTTAATGACTTTTTTAACATTTCCACAAGAGGAAAACATCCCGCGCAATTTTGAAGAACTCGCACAAAGGACAGATTATGACCTCGATTTTGCTCTTGTGAGCAGTGTCGACCGTAATTTTTTTGCAGAGTCAAAGTCACCGACAGTGGAACAACTTCAGCGTCGTCTTAAAATTCAGCCAAGTATGCTCAAATGCCTTGAGTCAGCATTGCTCAAACCAAAATTTGCATGTGTTGGGTGGGATGTTTTTGCAGATGTTTTTTTGAGTAAAAATTTCACCACAGTACGAGAAGGAACCCAGCCGTTTCATAGAGCCCCGAAAGCACTACATTCAACTAAGGCTAGCATGGCTTTGCAAAAAAACTCCAAGTTTACAAATGTTTTTAATTTTATTAGGGGCCAGTTTGTAGACAGGGGATTGGTGTTCAAATTGTACAATAACATTTTGGAAACATTTAAAAGGAACTCAATTCAATGGACTCAAAAACAAGGGGGGGAGAATAGGAGTGAAATTATTCAAATTTTATTGTCTGACAGATTTCAAGATTCACGGCAGGAGACTCCTTTGAAATTTGTGAATGTTCAAATTATATTTTATGCTTATTTTGGGGGTATTGCTATCGGCTTATTTTTATTTGGCGTAGAGTGTTTCATTTTATTTTTTGATGTCAAACTCTGAATTATTTATTAATTACATGTGACAGAACGAATGCAAAGGCGAAGCGCCGCTTCCTAAAAACAAAAATGTACTTTATTTTATTGTTAAATGTTGTAAATAAATAAATCATTCATTAAAAATATTTTATTGTAAGCTTGAACACCGTCCGACCAATATGTAAAATTTATAGGTGAACGTCTGTTGTTTAATTATTGTACTACAGAAACTCTAATAAAATTAACTGAAAATTTTTCTGAGCAATTTTCATATATCGCTCCACTATGTGCGCTTTTTGAGCCAGTGCAAAATTCAACGTTCTTTTGTTCTGTCGTGTTTTATATGGGTAAATATTTTTCGTTTGTAAATGGAAGTGCAGGTCAACCACCCCAGACGGAGTTTCAATTTTTTAAACCACCCGCGCTCTTTCCACTCTTGACAAGATTCTATATTTCGCCTACATCAATACCCAACATGATAAACCAAAGCATTTGTTTCCCACAATTTTAAAATATTGCCAACTCCATACCAACAACAGGACGCGGACTCGGGAGGGCAAAAACTTGGTCACTATTTCAATAGCCAGAAAGACACCAGAAGAAAAAAGAAGACAAAAAAAGTGGAAAATGAGTTGAATGTCCAAGTACAAAAGAAACAAGGGTTCATATTCTTTGACCCCTTCCTCAATTCAGTCTACATCCTTGACACCAATTTTATTTTTATTTTTTCCTGGATTTTTATTGGGAAACTTAATATCGTCCCATTCCCACCACAATCCAATAATTCCAGACTGAATCATGATCGAAACTTGTTCCTCCACCACATTTTTGTGATACAATCGTTCCACTTCATGTTCCACAATAAATCCTTCCGTCTCCCTCTCCCCTTCATCTTGAATGGGTCGATTGTGTAACATATTGAGTTGACCCCGCCATCTCAATTCTTTCATTTCCTTTTTAAAAATATTCCAAAAATATTCAAATTCACTTGCTTTCGTAATCACAGCAATTTTTTCAAGGGTATCACGAAAATGAATTTTCTGGGCTAAAAATGCGAGGAGTTGCCGCTCACAAATTATTTGCACTCTCTCCATCTTAACCATCAAGTCAATGTAGAGACGACAAAAATGCAAATGCGCGCACCCCGATTTTGAAAGATTGACCTCGTAATTTGCTTTGTAACCATACCTCCACGTACAAGACAACAAATACTCTCGACTAGTTTCATATTTCTTCCTCGAAAATGTAGTCCCAGCAGTTCCCAATAGAGAAAGACCAAAAAAACCAAAATATTTATCATTTTCCACATCCCTCAAGTTCTGGTTGTGAGCACAAGGTGTCGGGGTTTCGATCAAAAAGAGGGTAAAATTATTTCGCTTGAGCTCATCAAGCGTCTTCCATTTTGTAGTAAAGAGATAAGGAACAGAATATTCTGTGGTCATGACTGCATCATAAAAAATGGTCAGGATTGACCCCATGAGAAGCCAAAAGGTCAAAATAATAGAGCCAATTCTCACCATCCCTTTGGTTTCATTGGTGACCTCTTTTTTTATTCCAGTTGGAGTCAGTCGGTCACATTGTTCGACCAAAATGCGGAGAACCCAGTAACTCGCATTCCACCAAAAGTTTAATAAGGAAAACAACCGAGACTCAGACAGTGAGGTCAAGACGTAGAACGCGAGGCAGAGAAGCACAGAGGTCACGCCCAATGAAACGAGTAGTAGGACCCACACATTGGATTGAAATGGGTGCAAATAAATCCCAAAATTGCGACTCGATTTGGTGACTCTGACCCCATGACTAGTGATGAATTTGAATGGTTCTGTATAGCCAGTGATGAAAAAGGAAGGGCAGGTCGGGTCAATGGTCTCTTCATGGGGGTAGGAACCATAAAATATTCGGTGAGGAACATAAGGGTAGTCCCCTATTTTTATTTTTTCTAGTGCCACAAAGGATTCATTCAAAGCTGACATGATGAACTGACCCATCAGGTCATGAAGAGTCAATCTGTCTTTTTTATCAAACGGACTTTGGCCCTTATAGGATTGGAAGGGCCATATAATTTTCCAGTAAACCTTGCGGCCATTGTTAGTGGCCTGGAGAACGGCCATTTTCATGTCACTGTAAAGGCAAGAGGTCAAGTGACAATTAATAAATTGATGGTACTCCCTTTGACTAAAGAGGAGGTCAAACACTTTGGAGTTAAGTCACGCTCGATGGGCCTGTAGTTGGCGCCTCTGGCGAGGGTGATGGTCATTATTTTAGAACTGGGAGTTTGGTACTCGGCCTGTGAGAGTTCTCCTGGACTGCGATAGTCCCCGTGAAAATTACCCGGGAGATGTAGGACAGAGCGGATGGTTTTTCTCAGTACATGAGGGGAAACGTTCAAGGGAGTTTCCGGGAGGAAGATGAGGGCGGTGTAAAAAAATAAATTTTTGGTTGTGTTCACCAAGTGAAGTTTCTTGTCCTTCAGTTTTGTCTTCAAGAGATTCCGATTCGGAGAGTTGAGGTTGATGAGGATTGGCTTGGTGAGATTAAAATAGTCAAATAAACTGTCGTCTTTGTATTCTATGAAATGGAGAAAACAGTCCATTAAATCTTCAATTAAAGGCTCCAGTTGGATCTGTGTGTACCATTTTGAGGTCCAATTTACGAGGCTTTCACTTTTGTGGAGGGAGTTGAAGCTCAATAGGGAAAAAAGAATAAATACATATGGCGAGCTCATTTTAAATTTTCCAAGCAACTTTTTATGCCGTCTGTGCTGTTAAAATTGTAGTTTTGAATTTTTGACTTGCGTGCCTTTTGATTTGAAAGAATTGAGTGAATTTTAAATTAGACAATTAATTAACAGTCATCCCATTACGACTCACACGCAAATATTTTCCATTTTTGAGAACGGGGTAAAAACACGAGTGTACATAAAAGGGAAAAGCTGGATTGTTACCCGCCTTCGGGTCGTCACCTGGTAATTCCAAAGATGACACTTTTAAAAACTTAATTTTCGTCGAAAATACTACATAAAGTGCGCTATTAGCTGATAGGCCACTTAAATGAAACTTCATTTAACTTTTAGTTTTTAAATGGCACAGATTTAAATGTGGTGGATTTACTTTCTCTCACCTCTTTACACAAAAATTTTAGATTAAACTAAAATAGTTAATAGATCGGCTTATCAATCTTGAGCATTTTTCGTTTTGATGTCATGAAACTCGCGACATAGATATATATAATTATTTTAAAATAGATTCAAAATTCAGTCCTCCCCCTGCTGTAACTATGTTCGCACACTCATGTGTAAATATTTGAATTTGATTTTTATCAATCTGTCAAAATTTTGACAAAGATTTAGTTGTTCAGATAAAAAAATAAGGTGCCATTTGCATTTATCACATGTCCTACCTATTAATAGACCCAATTGTAATTGAAAATATGTACACAGTGTAAACAAGCGGGAAGATGGGCACAGCGTGTAACCCAAAATCACAAACCTCACAAGACCGTGACCCTCCCCAAGGCAAACTGTCATTAACTCTCACACCTGCTGCATTTCTGATCTCTCCCCCGCCCCTCCACAATCTTCCCCCTCCAATCTTCACACGCAGGACGTCAATGGCGTCATGTCATGTCGGCGAAACATGAAACACAATTCCAAGATTATGATTAATTAATTTTAATCATGACAATTATCAAAAATTCAAGTCATTTAGTACATTGCATCTGGTGATCACAAATTTTACGAGTCAGAAAATTCTACAATAAAATGGCACGGTTGGCTGCGAGAAGGAACTGACCGTTATTAACAAAAGCTTCAGTTGGTAAAAGTGACACGTCGTAAAGTTTTAATGAGCTCATTAAAATTTGGAGGATGAGCACCTTTTCTCACTTTTAATCACCAATTCATTGTCACAGACCCACTTTGTCCATAGCCATCTCCATCATTTCTCCGTGAATTCTTATTCCAGTCTTGTCCGGAAAAAAGGGACCACTGAATGTAGTCTCCAGTGTCTTGGTTTCATTCTGGATTTTTTGGGGGTCCATCATATTCATGATGGGGCGTTTGTGTAAAAATTTCCAGAATTATTTTTTCTTGTTAATTTTTTGCTCGTGTTTTGTGTTGGTGGTGACAAGGCCGTTGTTGATAAAATCCTCTGGCTGGCTACCAAGTCCGAATTCTCGTCACCGCTCCACCAATCTCCCAACTTTACTGTTCAAAGATGACAAGAGTGGGATTAAATCCGATAAAATTTATTCAATTTTAAAGCAAAATAAATCTCCTTCAAAAAATAATTTGAAGCCATTTAATTTGTCTTCAAATTTTGATTTGAAAAATAAAAGTGCTTTATTGCCAACATTCATTAAAAATTCTACTACAGTCAAGAGTTCGGATAAGTCCAATAACAAATCGAAAGTTTCTCAAATTGATAATTTAGATTGGAAGGCAAGTTCCAAAATAAAATTGACCAATGCCACTTTACTGTTCAAAAATGATAAGAGTGGGCATAAATCCGATTATCCAATTTTAAAGCAAAATAAATCTCCTTCAAAAAATAATTTGAAGCCAAATAATTTGTCTCCATCAAATGATTCGAAAAATAAAAGTGCTTTATTGCCACAATTGATAAAAAATTCAACAGTCAAGAGTTTGGAAAAGTTCAATATAAAATTCAAAGTCTCTCAAATTGAGAATGTAGACTTAAAGGCAAGTTCCAAAATAAAATTGACCAATGCCACCCACTCAAAAAATTCAAGTCTTGCGGGAAAATCAAAAGCCATCCAAAATTCTGTTTCTACGTTGGTCACTAATTCAACCCGTGTTCAAAATTTAATTCAAAGAACTGCCAATTCGAGTAATTTGGCAACACAAACATCACCTGAAAAATTAAAGTCGACTCACAATAAAACATCAACAGTTAAAAATAAACATACCATTTCCAATGTAAAAAACATGGCTGGACAGAAATTAACAAATGAATTGGGATCTTTACTTTTTAATCCGAACGAGATTTCAAATTTAAGTGTACCATTCTACAGTAATTATGATCGGGAGCCATTGAACTATTTACAATTCAGACCACTACCAGAAGCAGACAATATGCAAAGTTTGACGTGGGATATAGATCACGAATGGATTGATCAAATATTTCCTCCAACCCAGGTAAGTCTGCTATTTACCATTGGCAAACTGAGTAATTTATATTTCCCACCAAATTCTTGATTTCCAGGCTTCACCCAATGGGGAAATGAACGATGTGTCGAGTTCCATGAACAAGCAAACTTTTCAGGCCGCCCCACCTTCAATGTTACTTCAGTACGGCTCTAACAATCCCCAAACGTCAAGTCAAATGGAAATGATGACCCAACAACAGTTGCAGCCACTAAGACAAATTCCTCAACAAATAGTGACAGATCCATTTTCAGCGTTACGAACTGGTAAAAAAAGTACAAAAAAAAAGAATCACATGATGTTTGTATTGATATTGTAATTTTGAAACAGTGTTGACTCCGTCCAATGTCATGGCCACTTTGAAAAATGTTGTGGGCAAAGGAACAGAATTTGTCCAGGATAACACCGGCCCTCTCATTTTACTCTTCATGGGGGCTCTCTCGATGGACATGATGCTCGTAAACTTTTTTCTCCCTCCCTTACAGCTTTAAATGACTTTTTACACTGTCAAGTGACACGCAAGAAATTTGCAATTTTTTGTTTTTTGGAGTGTTTCACGAACTTTGTCATTTTGTAGAGAAATTCCGAGAAGCAAAAAAAGATGGATGGAGATTTAAAGAATCATAGAGAAAAGAGAGGGACGACAACGACGACCGAGGCGCCATCAATAGAAGAAATTAGCACCAAGAGGCCACGCCCAGTGAGACAACAGCAGGCACCAGTGGCCCAATTTCAGACGTTCAACCCTTTGGACTCGATCGCATTTACCCCAAATTATTATTCCCTCAGAGACCACATGGTCAATTATCTTTACAGTTACATTAACCGACGGCGACTAACTGGAGATACACAATTGGGGTAAGCATTAGGGGGCCAAGAGGTGAAATTTGTTATGAATTAATGGGTTGATTTATTTTTGCAGTCTTGACGGGCTTCTGGGTGCAGGTGGGGGTCTCTTTAGTCCGGTGCTTCAACTGAGTCCACACATTCAATTGAATCCCCACATTCCATTTAGTCCGCAAGTGCATTTTAATCCTTCAGTGAATGCCAGTCCCACATTTGATGCCCGGCCCTCTTTTCAGTTTAGTCCCAGCAATACTAACAATCCTTCCCTTTCTTTAACTGTCGGCCCCCCAGTCCCAGCGGTCCCAGCACCAAGGCCGTCCAATAGAACAAAAGTTGCTCGACGAGGTGACACGAGGCGAAGATCGTCCCGGATCCCGCCGTACTATTTGAATACGAGATCACACAGACATTCGGCTAACAAGGATAACTCTAAAAGAGCCATGTTTATGGTAGAACCAATGGAACAATTCTCACCCAACTTTGTTCGGCGGAGAAAGTCAAAGCATAGAATGATGGGCAGTTAATGAATACAAACAAAAAGGCAACAGAATCGGGAACTCAGCAAGGAATTTCAGGAGTTTAGTTGACTTTCACCAAAATAATTTACTGTACGATTAACTTACCAGGTTATTGAATACATTTTAAACAAAATAATGCTTTTTTTAGATAGTGGGTGTCACCATAAATTAACACCATACTCATGTTCATGTGTCAACCAAATATTAAATTATTATTCATGGACTGCTTTTAATATTTATCTAAATCGAAGGACAAAAATTTATTATTCATGGACTGGTTTTAATATTTATCTAAATTGAAGGACAAAAATTTATCATTCATATTTAATTGTGCAATTAATTATTAATTGGACTTGCATAATGTTGAGGTCAAATCAGTCAAATGTCATGTCCCGGAGTGTTTCTTGTGCTGTAATTTTTAATTTAAATGATTCTTTTCATGGGCACTTAAGTCGTGCGTAGCGAATCGAGTTGGTGACGTCATCGCGTCATGGGGGAGATGACAATAATTTGTAGTTGGTAATTTTTAATTTATTTCAATGGAGAGTTTGTACAATGCAGAGCGGCCTTTGTTGTACACTTTGAGGAAGTTGAACGCCATTCAATTTTTCATGTGCCTTTTGACATTCAAGAGGATTAAAAGAGGAAAAATTTCATTGATGCTGTTGGTTGTCAAAAAAAATTTAGCTGGTAAATTCGGTGACAAAGGGTTTAGTGACGTCTGGAGCAGACTGTCTGAGCGGGATTTTGCAAATGGCGTCTGAGAATCCAAAAAAAGAAAAACCGGAATCATAGTTTATTGTCAATGATTATATCGTAATATGAGTTACTTTTAAAATGTCACAAAAAGGGCTTCAACTTCAATCTTCGGATTTTTCATTGAGAGTAAATTATAACTCCAGTTTTAATTTTGATGATCAATAAGAATAATTTGACGGGGTGGGTCAAGAAATTAATGTGAGTCACATTAATTTCTTGTGTCACATTATGTGACACAAGTGACCAATATCTGGGCCAACTTTTTTTGCACAAGAACTTGAAGAGCGGGAGTATTTTGAATAAATCTGATTTAATTCTGAACTGACTCATTCTTATTTTTATTGCCTTCTGCATAATGTCCCATTCAAAAGCAAAATAATTGTCTAAAATAAAGTAAAGTCATGCTAACCTAAACCCAATGACAAGATATCTCTCATTCATTGTCGGCCTTTCACAGCTAACGAAACCATGAGTGGCGTTCAAGCCCCACATTAATTCAATATTTTTTAAACCAGTGCATGTTTAAAAAAAATTAACAACATTTTAAACAAAAAAACCTTCAATAAATTATTCTGAAGTATCATAATAATATGATTATTTTTTGTATTAGTACACTTCACTTAAATTAAATTACACGTCATTCTTGTGTTTGACTGGATGATAAAACCATGAAATTTGCTCATCCGCCGTGTCCTCCCCATTCAAATCTGGAGCCGCCTCCGTTGTATTAATAAGTCCCGCCACTTTTATTTGCTTAGAAACTGTCCCTTGAATATCATTTTGAATAATTGGGTCGTCACCTGTCCAAAGGGTTTCATAATTGAATTTTGTTTTCGATGCCCCTCCCCCCACATTTCCACTGGAATAGACTAAGCGCCCACGGGGAACGTATCTTGGCAGTGGCTTCTCTTCATGTGGTTCATTCACCACCGGTGACATGGTACTTGGTTGAACAAGATCTGTAATTATTTTAATTACACGAGCAAATTTTTTTAAAAATATCTTGAATTTTATGAAAATTATATTTGACCTGGAGGGAGAGTCGAGGTCTCAACTTGGGTGAGATGAGAGAGGCCACCCCAAAAATCTTGAGCAAAATTGAAAACTTTTCCAGCCATCCCGGACATAAAATTAACCATAGAATTGGCCCATAGTCCAGAGGAGGAGTTGACAGTCTCAGAATTGGAGGAATTTGTTTTAAATGCCCCCACCGTTAAAAAATTAATTATATGCATTTAAATTTTATACTAAGAATGTTTTGGAATAGTTAAAGTACCACGGAGGGGTGGATAGGAATCAAGACTAGAAAAAATATTAAGCTAAAATGTGACTCCATTTTAACTCTCAAACTAAAATTAGTTTAGTATGAACATTAAAATTAAATGACAATTAAATCGAAAAACAATCAACTTTTTTATGGGTGGCAGACGACAGTTTAATTTGAGAAAACAAAGTCACATTTAAAATACTTTTCAGTTTTACTATCTACATTATTTTAATTACACTTTAGACGCTTAAAGAAGCGAAAACCGGCTCACCGACGTTACAGCTTCTATAATTACAACTTCCCGACACTACAACATCTACACCACAACTTCCCGACGTTATGACTTTTACACTACAACTTCCCGATGCTACAACTTCCCGACATTACAACTTCCCACCAAAACCACCATGAAATACGCTCCATCCTAATGGCTAAATATTCCCGCTAATTATCGGGAATATTTAGCCTTATTTAAATAAGGCTAAATAAGATTTAAAAATAAAACGTTGTTTATCTTCATTTTTATTAGTTAGTTGGGTTGTGTAGTATGGGTCAATTGGGTCACCTCAAAAGCTCGTCACCCAATAAGTTTGTGACCTTGTATTTGGTCACAAACAATATGGCACCAGGTTAGGTGCCATTTTGGTACCATTGCAGTTAATGATGATTATTTAAAAATAATCATCATGTCATTTTTTAATAATTAAAAGTCACCAATAAATTTCTTTCTGTTGTAATTTGGAGTTAATTTTATTTTTTTTAAAAAACTGGGGTGATTGTGGTTGTGTTGTCTAATAAAAATGAAAATAATAAACAACTTTTTAGTTTGAAATCTTCCCTCTGAACAATTGTTGAAATTAATTTGATAAATTTAGACTAAGTTTAAAATGATTTATCCCATATCTCACCATCACCAGCCAATAAAATTTCCGTAGTTTGGGGGTTTCGTTGTTTAATCAATCGGAATTTTGTCCGTCGATGTTTCATGGTTTTTACCCGCCTCTCCGCTATATTTTTACCAGCACGTCCCTTATATCTTAGTGGCTAAGACGTAGCCATTAGCTTGGAGCTGCTTTCGTGTTTTGGTGGGAAGTTGTAAGGTCGGGAAGTTCAACTGTCGAAGTTGTATTGGAGAAGTTGTAGTGCAGAAGTTGTAACGTCGGGACACGGCGAAAACCACCATCACCTTCTAACTGGATGAATAACACTGAGACCATGGCCAAAGTAGTAAGCGGCGTTAGAATCCAACAGAAATTAATTTAATATTTTAAAATATTTTTTATTAAAATTTCCATTACACGTCATACCAGTGTCAGTGTCAGGCTAAAATTCTTGCTGTAAATATTCAAAATTTTGAAAAATTCGTATGCCGATATAAAAGAAATCTTTTAAATGAAGTTGAAATATTTTAATTTTATTAAATTAAATCCAATTATGACAGAAAAGAATTCAATACAAGAAAGAAAATTAATGTACAGATTTAAAAAGGATGGGAGGTCATTTTATGAAAAAGAAAATTGTTGACAAATGACCCCAGATCATATTGAAGAAGTTTATCCAGCGGGAGTTGTAGTTGTTGTTGTTGTAGTACAGATAACCATAAAACCGTACCAAGTGCAACCTTGGCCCACTGGAACAGTTCTCTCTTGTCCAACTTCTTGATTTTCCTACAACAAACATTTCACAAATATTTAAATTCACTTTAAACAATCAAATTAATTTAATGTACTTACCTTGGCCATAAGAGCACTGGGAGCAGACAAGCTCATGGTGACGAGACAAGTGACCAACAAGAGGGTCAAAAAAGTTGATTTGGAAATCATTTTGAAATTTTATTCTCAATTCAATTAAATAACTGCAAAGTTTAACTGATGAAAAATCCTAATTTTACGAGTCATTTTATACCAAAATATTTTAAATGACGTGGATTAATCATAAAAAGAAAAAAGTTTGCTCAAGTGCCAAGAGTCTATGAATATACCAATTAAACTTTACATTTTAATTAATTATTTACACAATTAATTAATTGTGAATTATTATGTGCTGGAGATTTTTGTATATAAAATGGGGCAAAATATGAGACATCCAGCTCTTTATTTATTCTCATATTATTTTTCAATTGAAATTAATTTAAGATCCTGCATCCGGCTCGTCAATTAAATTTATAATTTGCAATTGTGTCAATAATTTAACTTCATAATAAGCATTATTAAATTTCATTTTCAAGGTTTGGGTGCTGACTACTTTAAATTGAAATTTTAAATTGTAAAAAGACTCCAATAATTTCAAACCACAATAGACGTCTCTCGTCTACTATAGTCAATTTAACTAATTGACTTGATAAAAGAAATGTTAGATAAATAGTGGTTTTGGTTTAATTGTAATCAAATAAAAAAATAATTAAATTGGATTGTAGTCAATATAAAGCTGTCTCTTGTCTACTGTACTGACAATTGGACAATTAAATTATATTCTGAATTTGTTTATTTTATGCATAAGCTCAAAATTAATTTCGAGACATTTGTAGGCATCCTTTCAATTTAATGTTCGAAAAATGGTTAAATTATTAATTAACTTTCTCATTAAATAATATTCATTTTTAAATTGTAATTGAATGACATTGACGACAGCTGACTTGCAAAATTTTAACTTTTTTAAGGAAATTACAAATTTTATTCGAGAAAGACTTTCTGAATTTACTTCACTCGAGGATGACTAAATTGGTGGAATGGCGTGAAGGTTATTAAATTTCCAAGACAAAAAAGTCAAATAATTTGTACTATTAAATAAAAATTGACCCCATAATTCCAGTCAATTCAAAAAACTTTAATATTTTTATAGAAAATAAGTTAAGCCACGTTACGATACTCGTCAGTGGCTTAAATTGAAGTGGACATGCAAACATTTCGTCTATGATTAAAGTCAACCGACAAGACAATGAATTTTTAATCATTTTCGTTTTCCATCAATTGCAACTAAATTACTATTAATTATTTAACAATTTTTCACATATCATTTGCACACTCAACACCAAATACGTCTCTGTCTTTCTATTCAACTCATTGAAAAAGTTTTTGTTTGCATGTTCTAAACATGCTTTATCTTTTGGACTCTGAAAAAATGATAAAAATGGACAATCTTCCCAAGGACAAATTCCGTTTTGTCAACAATCAAAAATCCCATCTCAGTCCATTTAAATTATTTTACGTCTGCTTTTCTACCACTTAACTCCTGTTTAAAAACAACACTACACAAATTCAAAATGTCCTGCAGTTCCCACTCCCTAAAAATCGGAGTGGCTTTCCTTTTGTTGTTCCAATTAAATCAAAATGGACAATTTGTATCTGGCGCCAATATTCTATTTTTCAATGGAATGGCATCACATTCACATCTCGTGGCATTTGAAGATCTGGCAAATAAACTGGCGGAGAGAGGGCACAACGTGAGTATTCTTTCTCCGATGATATCCGAAAATAAGCACCCCAAAGTCACCCACTTTCGCCCCCTTGTGGTTCAAGATGTTTTAGCACAAATGGACGTTATGGGCGAGTTGACTATGGCTACCCGCATGGAGAGTAAGCACAAAGATTTTTTTCTTGACACAACAGAAATTTGGTACGGCTCCGCCGAGTTGTGTCGAGCACTGTACGCTAGTCAAGACTTCAAAGAGTGGCTTCAATCCTCGACCTTTGACCTCATCGTGATTGACAATTTTCAAAAACAATGTGGGATTCCATTGGCTCATAAATTTGGTGCCAAATTCATTCTATTTATGCCCAGCACTCTTTTCTATTGGGACCATGACACATTTGGGTTGCAGACAGAGCCATCTTTCATGTTGCCGTGGAAGTCTCCCCACTGGCTCATTCCAGATTCGATTGGTCTTGAGTGGCAGCATTTAGCTTGGTATTTTTGGCATGAATGGTATTTGTTACCTGTATTCGACGAGGTGGTCAGTTCGGCGTTGGCGGGACCGGGAGAAGTTTTCCCAAGCATTAGCCAGTTGCAACAACAGACGGCGTTGTTCTTAGTCAATCAGCACCACACGGCGGAGTTTGCGAGAGCGTTGCCTCCTTTTGTGGTGCCTGTGGGCGGTATGCACTGTCGGGATGCCAAAGAAATTAAAATTATGGTGAGTCCATATTTTATTATACAACACTGCACTGAAGGGAATTTTTAAATTGTGCAAATTATTTTTACAGAAAATATACAGATTTCTAGAAGACGCCAAAGGATTTATCTACGTCAGTTTTGGGAGTTTTTTAAAAATATCCAAATTGCCTAAAGAGAAACAAAGAATGTTTTTTGATGCCATTCAAAGTTTCCCGGATATCAAATTTTTGTGGAAATGGGGGGAAGAAGAACCAGAGAATCTTCCCAAGAATGTTCTGACCATGAAATGGTATCCCCAACAAGATATCCTTGGTACGATTTTCTTTTAATGCTTGTTTGGTTCTCATTTAAAATGAAGATTTTTTGTAGGTCATCCAAAATGCCTCGGGTTTGTAAGTCAGGGGGGAATGATGAGCTATCAAGTTAGGAACAATTTTTTAAAAAAATACATGAGAATAATTTAATTGGATTTAAATAACATAAAAAATTCTTCCCTTATAGCAAGCTGTCTATCACGGCGTGCCCATGATCATAATACCCGGGGGTGCAGATCAAGTTTTTAATGGGAGAGTGGTTGAGACATTGGGCAATGGCATTCATTTGGAATTGTCCGAAATCACCACAGAATCTTTTAAAGGCGCCATTTCCAAATTGTTGGAGAATAAAAAGTAGTAATTTATTTAAAATTTTGTGCAATGGGGTCAAACATGTCTGGAATTTTCTAAATTTTGAAATATTTTTAAAAGGTATCAAGAGAAAGCCAAGGAACTGTCCATTTTATTTAAGGATCGCCCAATGTCGGGAGTGGACACAGCAGTATATTGGGTAATGAAAAATAATGATTAAAAATTAAATGAAAATTAATATTCTGATAAAATAGGCGGAATATGTCCTACGTCATGATCTTGACCAATTAGAGCACTTGAAGTCACCGAGTATGAAACAATCTTGGTGGCGTCGAAGATTCATCCATGGGTGGGCTGGCCTCACAATTCTTTTTGTTGGCTTTACCCTAATTTTGGGGTGTGTAGTATGCAAATTAAAAAAATTATTGTTGGGGTCACCCCAAAGGTCAAAAGTGACGGCATCCAATGAAAAGAAGAAAAAATAGTGTGAATAATTTATGAATTAGGATCATGTAAAAAAAATTCTTGAAAAATGCCAAATAAAATGAACAAACTTATCCACCAACTTTCTTCTTGGTTTGACAAACTCTACAATTTAACAAGGCCCGTACAGCGATGTACGATCGGAGGAAGCGGAGCCATCAAATATTTGTGAATTATTTCGGCATACATTTTACTAATTTAAGAGTTGGGTCATCAAGAATGCAACAGCACCATAAGCCAGGGCAAGTTTTCACGTCAAACCCCAAACTTTTGACTGAAAAACAACGCCGGAGCCAAAATGAGGGCAGTGTGACACCTTGTGCCATGCCGTAAAAGAAAGAGGGTCAAATTTAGGTCAAGTTAGTACTACAGTCGAAATTTTGTATCGACCGGAACAGTCCGGCTACAGCGGCCAAAGTCAAAATTCAGACTTGGGAAAAATACAAAGTTTGAGCCAAATTAAATTCAAGTTGACCAAACGTGCACAAAATGATTTACAATGGATTAGAATAAATTTTAAATGCACATTTTATAAATAACAAAATTATATAATCTTTTCCTATTTGACTACTTTTAAAATTAATTAATTTTTTACAATTGAAAGATTAACTGGAATGCCATGGGTACTCGTGAGCCCAAAGTTTGAAATAATTTTTAAATTTTTGGTGTTGAAATAAATTTGAATATATTTCCGTGGCAACAAAAGTGTGACGGACAGACAGACAGACAGAGCGAATACATAAGGGAAGCTCCGCTTCCTAAAAATTGACACGAAAACTAGCTAATTAAAAATACCGTTAAAATAATTTTTAAAACAACACAAAATAAACTTTTCATTATTTTTACTAATAAGATTTATTCTAAAGTTGTGAGCTGTTACAAAATAAAAATATAAGTTGATGATGGCAAATTAATAATTTCAATCTGACTTGAAAATTTGTCTAAGTGCCATTGTGGGGTCGGAAGAGGTTGGCATCGAGAATTCCAAAATGAGGCCAAGGTAATCTCCCCTAGAGTCAACCAACTTGTTGCCATTATTTCCTTTCATACGATCCAGGTCAGAGGGCATGATGGAGGGCACGTCAAGTTCAAAGGCGGGATCATAAAAAATTATTTTATGCTTCAGATTCTCCGGCTTGACTACCAAATGTCGGTAAAATCCATAGTGTCCAGTTTCACCTTCGACTCTTTATTCAAAAATTAAATAATTAAAAACATTTTTTTGAAGAAATAAGGTCAAAATAATTAAATGCTCACGCTTTATGAAACGCTGTAAAATCTTCTGTAGTCATTTGATGTTGTCTTAGAAGTTTTTGAAAATAATCGTCAATTATTGGATTCGGATAGCTGGTGACTAGATGACCTGGAGCGGGTAGGAGAACATCGAAGATGGAATAGGGATGATTATTTTCAAGATCCTTTTCTGTCAACACTTTTAAATTTTCTCCACCCTTAATATTCACGTCATGACTTCGGGTATTAATTTCAGTTTGATTAGTTGATGGAATTCGGACCATGTCACCGGGAATGACCTTAAGGCCAAATTGACTGACTCTAAAACTTGCAATGTGATTCCATAAAAGGCTTTGAAATGAAAGTATTAAAACTTGACGATTTTGGTTTGGAATACTTAAATAAACTTTGATTAAATCTCCTTTTCCTTTGTTGTAGTATTTTGAAAGACCATTTAATAAATGTACTTCATTATCAAATGTTTTATGGACGTAATCATGATGTTCCCGAACTATTTTACAAGGGTCACGTTCCCGAATCCACATGGATTTGAAGATTTTTGCCCTTTCTTTGTCACTTACTTTGTGTTGTAGAATTTGATCAAATAACTGTAATCACAAATAATTTTAATTAATTTTTGAAAGAACTTGATTAGATATTGGTCAATTTTTTTTAATAAGTAGAAATATTACATGTTCCCAATTCTGTTGTAAAATTGTTTGACCCAAAATATAAGGCGGAACACCCCCACCAAGCGTTTTGAAGTTTTGAAGACCAAAATAATTTATGAAGCCAAAATCTCTGAAATTTTTTAGAACTTTTTTGATAGTTTCTGAATGGGATGATGATAATTTTGAAAATTTTATTTTTCTCATGAGCATTTTGAAAAGATTTCCTTGGAGGTCACCAAGAGAAAGTCTATCGAGGGAATAGGAATAATTTCCGAGTTTTATCATTGGAAAACTTTTTGTAAATTCAATTAGACGATCAGCAGGTATATTTTTGAAGGATACTCTTTGACTTGTTTGACCTTCCCTGTAAATCAATAAAAAATTAAATATATAATCTGGAGACAATTAAATATTTTGAGATTTATCTATTGTTAAAAAATTTACGCGTCTTTGATGTCTGCCCAGTTGATGCAACTTTTGGGAACCCTGAGAATAATCATCATGTTAATTTGTCATTTATTTTGAAAATGTTGATTATTATTTTATTTAATTTCACTAACCATAACTTTTTCTCCAATAATTTGACAGTTGCATCTGCTGACAAGCCCTCCTTGTACATGGTACAGTAAGTAAAATATGGTTCTTTTTCGAGAAGTTTATCTAAAAAATAAATAACAAAATATTAAGTAACATGTTTAGAAAATGTTTTCATAATCATCATTAAAATTATGATGATGATTTTTTATTTTCTTTACCATTAGGAGGTCCCAAATCAGTCAAACGAACTACATTCCCATTTAAGTCAATCTCATGTACTTGAAAGTCCGTTTTTCTGTAGAATAATATACAATTAACTGTACAGTTTACATTCTTTAATTTGTAGTTTGTAAAATAATTAACTTACTTTACTTGGATAATTCCCGTGATCTCAGGAGGGTCCCCAACAAATTGTGTCAATCCAACTTGCTCAGGTTTTAATGGCTCGTCTTCAAAATACATATTAAATTCCGGTCTAATTCGTGATGTTAGTGATTTCATCTTGAAGACTAGAGATGATGATCTATTTAAAATAAACGAAAATTAATTTTACAAATTGTCTGTTTGACTCTCAAAATTAGTCAAAATGTAGAAGCATGAAAATTGTACCTTAATTGACGATTAAAACTTTTATAGTTGTAGTTGAGGATGGGACAACACCGTAAGGCACGGGAAGACAACATTTCATTTCAATAAGGGATACTATTTTAACCCCTTCTGGGAAAATAAAAGAGTTAAAGTTAATTACATTTAATTTTCCTCATACCGGTCTCTCACTCACACGTGTGATTTCAAAGTTTAATTTTTCAACTAAAATTAAAGATATAAATTGTAGGATACATTTACAAATGAAATATGGAAAAGAACCGAAATTCTTTCCTTTACCTGAACGTAGTTAATTGTGGTATGAAATTAGATTACTTACATGTACAATTAAGTAAAACACAATTAAAAGTTTGTTAAAAAAAAGTTTTTTTTTGAACTGACTCTCCGCCGCTTTTTTACGATTTCCTTGCTTTGAGATTCTCATTTTTTTTAATCCGTCCTTTCCTCCTTTCTATTTAATTTTACCTTGTAAATGAACTTGTAAATTAACAATTAACTTTTTAATTGTAGTTAAAAAAGATGGAAAATTTTGCGTCTATTTTAATTGTACAAATGACGTTTCTAAAAATAACAACGATATGAATTTATTTATAATAACAAGTCGAGCATGGTCTTAATTAATGGGTTAATATGTTTGCAGCACTAAAAATATTAGAAGTAGAACTATATTTGTGGCACTAAAAATATTAGTTGCAGCACTATTTTAAATAGAAATTGCACTAAAAATATTAGATGTAGCACTAAATTTGTGGCACTAAAAATATTAGTTGCAGCACTATTTTAAATAGAAAAAGCACTAAATAAATTGGGAGCAACACTAA